>JBBPBX010002352.1:41462-91472 GCA_038048925.1 Garcialebias charrua | reverse complement strand
GGACAGAGATTTTTGAAGGTATTAGGATCCAATCCAGGTTTTTTTAACGATTGGAGTGATAACTGCAGTTTTGAAAATAACTGGGACAGTTCCAGAAGAGAGAGAAGAGTGGATAATAGCAGAAATGAACGGAAGAAGTGATACAATGCAATATTTAACAAGGGCTGTAAGGAGAGGATCCAGTGAGCATGTAGAGGACTTGGATTTATGGGGGCGGCTGTGGCACAGTGGTAGTGGCAGCCGACCCCAGATCGGAAGGTTGGAGCTTCAAATCCCGCTTCCGCCCACCATGTGTCGTTGTGTCCCTGGGCAAGACACGTAACCCCGAGTTGCTCCCGGTAGGTCTGGATGGCGCCTTGCATGGCAGGCTACCGCTACCGGTGTATGAATGTGTGAATGAATGGGTGGATAGCTGGTATTGTAAAGAGCTTTGGGGCTCCTCACAGGGGGCTGGAAGGCACTATATAAACAAGCTCCATTTACCATTACCATTTACCATAAGTTTGGGTCCTGGAGGGTGCGTGGGAGTTTGCCCAACCAGTTTACATGTGCTTTGTGGACTTGGAGAAGGCATTCGACCACGTCCATCGGGAGGTTCTGTGGGGGGTACTCCGGGAGTATGGGGTACCAGGCCCTTTGATACGGGCTGTTAGGTCCCTGTATGACCGGTGTCAGAGCTTGGTCCGCATTGCCGGCAGTAAGTCAGGCTCGTTTCCAGTGAGAGTTGGACTCCGCCAAGGTTGCCCTTTGTCACCGATTCTGTTCAGAACTTTTATGGGCATAATTTCTAGGCGTAGCCAAGGTGCTGATGGGATCCGATTTGGTGGCCTTAGAATCACTTCTCTGTTTTTTTGCAGATGATGTGGTCCTATTGGCTTCATCAGGTCGTGATCTACATCTTTCGCTGGAGCGGTTTGCAGCTGAGTGTGATGCGGCCGGGATGAGGATCAGTTCCTCGAAGTCCGAGGCCATGGTCTTGAGCCAGAAGAGGGTAGCGTGCCCTCTCCGGGTCGGGGATGAGGTCCTGCCCCAAGTGGAGGAGTTGAAGTATCTCTGGGTCTTGTTCACGAATGAGAGAAAACTGGAGCGTGAGATCGATAGGCGGATAGGTGCAACATCCGCAGTGAAGCGGGCACTGTACCAGTCTGTCGTGGTGAAGAGAGAGCTGAGTCAAAAGGCAAAGCTCTCAATTTACCGATCGATCTACGTTCCCACCCTCATCTATGGTCATGAGCTTTGGGTTGTGACCGAAAGAACGAGATCTCGGATACAAGCGGGTGAAATGAGTTTTCTCCGCAGGGTGTCTGGACTCTCCCTTAGAGATAGGGTGAGAAGCTTGGTCATCTGGGAGGGACTTGGAGTAGAGCCGTTGCTTCTTTACATCGAGAGGAGCCAGTTGAGGTGGCTCGGGCATCTGGTTAGGATGCCTCCTGGACGCCTCCCTGGTGAGGTGTTCCGGGCATGTCCCATCGGGAGGAGACCCAGAGGAAGACCCAGGACACGCTGGAGGGACTATGTTTCTCGGCTGGCCTGGGAACGCCTTGGGATTCCCCCGGAGGAGCTGCTCCACGTGGCAGGGAAGAGGGAAGTCTGGGCCTACTTACTGAGGCTGCTACCCCTGCGACTCGACCCCGGATAAGCGGAAGACAATGGATGGATAGATGGATGATCAGTTAGGACTGACGTGCACCAAAATGTTACATGTTTATAATAATGATTAATAATAATAATAATAATAATAATAATAATAATAATGAATTCAATTTGTAATGCACTTTTCATTAATAAAAATCTCAAAGTGCTACAATGTGTAACAAGGTAAAGATAAAAATAAAACAAGTGATAAAATCAAATAAAATCAACAATAATATCGACTAAGATCAAAGATAAAATCATGTATGTTTAGGCTTGCTTAAAAAATAAATAAAATAAAACAAGTGATAAAATCAAGTAAAATCAATAAAGATATCAGCTAAGATCAAAGATAAAATCATGTGAAAGCAGAATAGGCTTGCTTAAAAAGAAAAGTCTTAATGCCGCTTTTAAAGTCAACCAGTGACTGTGGAGCTCTCAGGTCATCAGGGAGGGAGTTCCACAGGCGGGGGGCAGCCACACAGAATGCTCGGTCTCCCATGGTCCTCAATTTGGTCCGAGGAATATGAAGTAAATTACTGTTCTGTGACCGTAGAGACCGGGTGGATGAATATGGTGCAAGAATGTCCTTTAGATAGTCAGGTGAAGTGCCGTGCAAGCATTGATGGGTAATGAGAGCAGTTTTATATTGAATTCTGTAGGTGACAGGAAGCCAATGGAGGTTATGGAGAATGGGTGTAATATGATCAAATTTGCGAACTCTCAACAGAATCCTAGCTGCACTGTTTTGAATACATGTTCTAGAAGCAGATGATTTGACAAAATCCTGAAACCCATGTTGCTCATTATGTTGGAGCCTAACTGAGCCCCATAGGGCTGATAACGGTCATCAGATGACTCCCTCTCCTAGGTCAGGCTCCAGAGTGGGATCTCGGTAACCAACATTCATCAGTTTCCTTGATTTGGACTGTCCAAACAAGTATTTTTTTTATCACAGTTGTTGATCATTTCAACAAATACATTATTTGGATGTTTTCTAAAAATAAATTGACATTGGTGGCACCATAGTGGCACAACTGGTAGAACTGCTACATCTCAGTGAGCAGATTACCCTAGTTCAAATCCTGGTCCAGAGACCTTTCTGGGTAGAGTTTGCATGCTCTCTCCATACATGTGTGGGTTTTATCTGGGTACTCCAGTTTCCTCCCACAGACCAAAAACATGTATGATATGCTAATTAGTTACTCTAAATTGTTCCTAAGTATTACCCCGGCTTTACACTGCACGCGGCTCCGCCCCGCTCCGGTCCGCAGGTCGCAGCTGGACGAGTCCAATTTCCACTGCCTCCGCTCCGCTCAGGTCCACCTGGATGCGCCGCTCCGAGACACGTGCGCGGGAATTGCGAGATAGCGCGATAAATCAAGTGATAAATAAGTAAGTCAGAACAAAACAATTCATTCGGTGGAAGAAGGAGAACAACTGTAGAGAGACTGCTACCTTGATCTTCTCTCGTAAATGAGCTACATGGTTTGAGCAACAGGAAGTGATGTTTACATTTCAGAATAAAATACTTTTTTATTTATTTATTTCTTGTATTGCGTTTGTAGGCGTAGTCATAGTCATAAATATAATAGTTTAGTCATAGAATAGTCATAAATGATAGTTTGACAGCATTTTTGTACAAATAAATCCGTATAAAGCTAGGATTAGTCCGCCCGTGGTGATTTTATTTTGTAAATACGGATGTTGTGCTCGTTCCTTTTCCTGTTGGTGCGACGTAATCTTCAAAAGTTGACTCCGGCACAGCTCCGGCATCAGGCAGAAATAGAAAAATTTCTAATTTTGACGGAGTGCCGTCCGCTCGCCGCAGCTCACCGCCGCCGTGTGGAGCCAGTGTAAATTCTGTCATTGATTATAATGGGTGCGTATTTGCTGCGGAGGTCAGACCGGACCGGAGCGGAGCCGCGTGCAGTGTAAAGCCGGGGTTAGTGAGTGAGTGAGTGAGTGAGTGAGTGAGTGAGTGTTTCTATGTGGCCCTATTGGGTACCCTGCCTCTCGCATAATGATTGTTGGACATGTGCACTAGAAACCCCATGACCCAAAGTTGAAGAAGCGGGTAAACTATAATAGATAGATGAAATAAATTGGCAGTGGTGCCCTGAAGTGGGTCAGCTGCTGTTAGACATACTGGCTGTGGGCAAGAGAGAAAGTCAGAGGCATTGATGCTAGGAATAAATCAGATGGTTTGTACACAATCAGTGTTAGATATGGACTTGTGCAATTATTTATAGATCAAAGCCCTCGTGAATAAATTATTTACTAGCTAAATAAAGGAAATAATTATCCTTAAAAATCTATAATATAATGAAGTCCAAATGCCAATGGTCAATATACAGTATCCATTCAATTGTCCAACTTTGTTCTGAAATATTTTTAACAAAATAAATGTGACAGCTTAAATTTACCAAACTGTGATGGGACATCAGTGATAATGTACTATGCATCACCACAGTCGTACTTTGTATTTGTATTTCTTGTTAGTTTCTTTTACTGGTGTTGTAGTCCAGTTGCGCCACCGTGGGCAACACGGCGGCGCAACTGGTAGAGCTGCTGCCTCTTAGCGAGAAGGTCCAAGATTCAAATCCTGGTCCGGGGGCCTTTCTGGGTGGAGTTTGCATGTTCTCTCCGTGCATGCGTGGGTTTTCTCCGGGTGCTCCGGTTTCCTCCCACAGTCCAAAAACATGCATGTTAGGTTGATTGGTAACTCTAAAAATTGACCCTGGGTGTGAGTGAAACAGGTCCCTCTTGTAAATGAGTCCCCGTGGCTCAACGAGGCTAGCCTGTATAAATAAAGGTTGAATTAATGAATGAATGAATATAATGAGGTTAGATTAGTAATTAGGGCATAATTTTGTGAGAAAAGGGTTTAAATGAATGAGCAAGATAAGAAACTACCCGATTACATCCCTTTAATTTAGACCATATGAAATATTCCACTAGACAAAAATATTTTTGTTTGAATGTAATTTAATTTGCTTTTTGGAGTGTTGTATAAAAATTTATCAAGGTCAATGTCAAGGTGTCTTCATTGTCATTCTTTGTCATTCATTTATGGTTTTGGTATTGTTTTAAACATTTTCTTTTAGATATTTAATACATAGACAACAACTGATTTTTCATTATACTCAAAGAAATTAAAGCAACTACCTGTCAGATTTGTATTTGGAATAAATTAGTAATTGGATATTCTACTGTAATGATAAAAACATGTCACCTCTCTGGTGGGGAAGGAGCCTGAGCTAGTGTGTGAGGTTGAGAGGTTCCGACTAGAAATAGTCGGACTCACCTCAACGCATGGCTCTGGCTCTGGAACCAGTTTCCTTGAGAGGGGTTGGACACTCTTCCACTCTGGAGTTGCCCCTGGTGAGAGGCGCCGAGCAGGAGTGGGCATACTGGTTGCCCCCCATCTTGGTGCCTGTACGTTGGGGTTCACCCCGGTGAACGAGAGGGTAGCCTCCCTTCGCCTACGTGTGGGGGGACGGGCTCTGACTGTTGTTTGTGCCTATGCACCAAACGGCAGCTCAGACTACCCACCCTTTTTGGAGTCCTTGGAGGGGGTATTGGAGAGTGCGCCTCCTGGGGACTCCCTTGTTCTACTGGGGGACTTCAACGCTCACGTGGGCAATGACAGTGAGACCTGGAGGGGTGTGGTTGGGAGGAACGGCCCCCCTGATCTGAACCAGAGTGGTGTTCTGTTATTGGACTTCTGTGCTCGTCATGGATTGTCCATAACGAACACCATGTTTAAGCATAAGGGTGTCCATATGTGCTCTTGGCACCAGGACACCCTAGGTCGCAGTTCGATGATCGACTTTGTTGTCGTCTCATCTGATCTGCGGCCGCATGTCTTGGACACTCGGGTGAGGAGAGGGGCGGAGCTGTCAACTGACCACTACCTGGTGGTGAGTTGGCTCCGATGGTGGGGGAGGATGCCGGTCAGACCTGGCAGACCCAAACGTATTGTGAGGGTCTGCTGGGAACGTCTGGCAGAGTCTCCCGTAAGACGGAGCTTTAACTCCCACCTCCGGGAGAGCTTTGAACACGTTCCAAGGGAGGCGGGGGACATGGAGTCCGAGTGGGCCGTGTTCCGCGCCTCTATTGTCGAGGCAGCTTATCGGAGCTGTGGCCGCAAGGTTGTTGGTGCCTGTCGTGGTGGCAACCCTCGAACCCGGTGGTGGACACCGGCAGTGAGGGATGCTGTCAGGCTGAAGAAGGAGTCCTATTGGGCCTTTTTGGCTTGTGGGACCCCGGAAGCAGCTGATAGGTACCGGCAGTCCAAGCGGCATGCGGCTCGGGTGGTTGCTGAGGCAAAAACTCGGGCGTGGGAGGAGTTCGGAGAGGCCATGGAGAATGACTTCCGTACGGCTTCGAGGCGATTCTGGTCCACCATCCGGCGTCTCAGGGGGGGAAAGCGGTACGCGACCAACACCATTTATGGTGGGGATGGCGTGCTGTTGACCTCAACTCGGGATGTTGTGAGTCGGTGGGCGGAATACTTCGAAGACCTCCTCAATCCTACTGGCACGTCTTCCACTGAGGAAGCAGAGCCTGGGGACTTTGGGTCGGGTTCTCCGATCTCTGGTGCTGAGGTCGCCGAGGTGGTTAAAAAGCTCCGCGGTGGCAAGGCTCCGGGGGTGGATGAGATTCGCCCGGAGTTCCTTAGGGCTCTGGATGTTGTAGGGTTGTGTTGGCTCTGCAATATCGCGTGGACATCGGGGGCAGTTCCCTTGGATTGGCAGACTGGGGTGGTGGTTCCCCTATTCAAAAAGGGGGACCGTAGGGTGTGTTCCAACTATAGGGGGATCACACTCTTAAGCCTCCCTGGTAAGGTCTATTCAGGGGTTCTGGAGAGGAGGGTCCGTCGGATAGTCGAACCTCGGATTCAGGAGGAGCAGTGTGGTTTTCGTCCTGGTCGTGGAACACTGGACCAGCTCTACACCCTCAGCAGGGTCCTGGAGGGTGCGTGGGAGTTTGCCCAACCAGTTTACATGTGCTTTGTGGACTTGGAGAAGGCATTCGACCGCGTCCCTCGGGGGGTTCTGTGGGGGGTACTCCGGGAGTATGGGGTACCAGGCCCTTTGATAAGGGCTGTTAGGTCCCTGTACGACCGGTGTCAGAGCTTGGTCCGCATTGCCGGTAGTAAGTCAGGCTCGTTTCCGGTGAGAGTTGGACTCCGCCAAGGTTGCCCTTTGTCACCGATTCTGTTCATAACTTTTATGGACAGAATTTCTAGGCGCAGCCAAGGTGTTGAGAGGATCCGTTTTGGTGGCCTTAGAATCGCTTCTCTGTTTTTTGCAGATGATGTGGTCCTACTGGCTTCATCAGTTCGTGATTTACAACTTTCACTGGAGCGGTTTGCAGCCGAGTGTGATGCGGCCGGGATGAGGATCAGTTCCTCCAAATCCGAGGCCATGGTCTTGAGCCGGAAAAGGGTAGCATGCCCTCTCCGGGTCGGGGAGGAGGTCCTGCCCCAAGTGGAGGAGTTTAAGTATCTCGGGATCTTGTTCACGAATGAGGGAAAACTGGAGCGTGAGATCGATAGGCGGATAGGTGCAGCGTCCGCAGTGAAGCGGGCGCTGTACCGGTCTGTCGTGGTGAAGAGAGAGCTGAGTCAAAAGGCAAAGCTCTCAATTTACCGATCGATCTACGTTCCCACCCTCATCTATGGTCATGAGCTTTGGGTTATGACCGAAAGAACAAGATCTCGGATACAAGCGGCTGAAATGAGTTTTCTCCGCAGGGTGGCTGGACTCTCCCTTAGAGATAGGGTGAGAAGCTCAGTCATCCGGGAGGGACTCGGAGTAGAGCCGCTGCTTCTCCACATCGAGAGGAGCCAGTTGAGGTGGCTCGGGCATCTGGTTAGGATGCCTCCTGGACGCCTCCCTGGTGAGGTGTTCCGGGCATGTCCCACCGGGAGGAGACCCAGAGGAAGACCCAGGACGCGCTGGAGGGACTATGTTTCTCGGCTGGTCTGGGAACGCCTTGGGATTCCCCCGGAGGAGCTGCTCCAAGTGGCTGGGGAGAGGGAAGTCTGGGCCTCCCTACTTAGGCTGCTACCCCCGCGACCCGACCCCGGATAAGCGGAAGAAGATGGATGGATGGATGGATGATAAAAACATACTTCAAATACATATTGATCAATTCAAAGAATTCAGTTAATTTAGTTTTGTAACATCATCATTTAAATGTACATTGCTATACAGACCATGATAGGTGGAGAAATGGAAATAGGAATATATTTTGATAATAAATTATAGGCAAACATTTCTAAAAAGTTTATGTAAATCACTACAGTAATTAGTATACAAAGTTTTTGACATGTTAAAACCGTATTGAAGAATATAGTGCTGCTAATTTGCTGACACTATGATTATAACCTTCAAAAGACAATATTTTTATCAGTTTTTTAGAATAGTTTTAATTTTTGCTTAATCCATGTGACCATTCATTTGTTAAAAAAACTTTTAATATCAGGCAAAACATGGGTTACTATGTGGTCCTACTTATATTTTCAGTTTCTATTTTAATGATTCTTTTATTTGTAACAGAAGAGGTTTAACTTCTCATCCAAAAAGCATTCTCTATTCCAAGAGGGTGAGTGAGCAGGTTTAAAAAGCCTGAGATAACATCCAACATGCCTATGTAAATTTGCAAATCGCACCCCCCTCTTAACAGTAGGGGGTTTGCTGGTGAAGATTCTTAGTCATCCAGGACATGATAAAATCAGAACAAGCGCTCAATACAAAAACAAGTAGGGGGTTTCTTAAGGCCTTTGTTAGACTAATCCCAAGATGAGGCTCCTCTGAGGCCCCAGGGCAGGTTCCCATTGTCATTGTCACATTGTTCTATACACTCCCACAAGGGGCAACAGTGAGGTATACACAGATTTTATGGGGAGACGAGGGGAGAAGTCATACACATACACAAAAAAACCTATTTTGATGACTTTTTGGGACGTTTGAGATTTTTGGTTTAAAATGCATTTTGGAGCATGCTGAATGCGATTATATGGTTTTCTAATTGGGGACCGTGGTTTTGGTCCCCAATTGCCAAGGTGTCCCCAAATGACTGGTGTGTAAACGTGTTGAAGACCCCAAATGGGACATAATCAAACGCACACACACACACACACACACACACACACACTTTAATTCACCATCAGAGCAAGTGTTCATAAATCTATTTAAAGCTGTAGTACAAAGAGGAGAACCAGAGCAGAACAGAATGAGGTAAACACACAAACACACACTCGTTCTGTCACATTTAATCATCACAGACGTGCACAGACATTCTAGATATGTTTGTGGGTATGTGTGTGCTACTGCGCAGATGGCACGGTGCACTGCTGTGTGTTGGCCCTGCAGACTGCACCTGCACACAGTTTATTTCAAATGTTAAACGTAACACCAGGCCGGCGTTTGAAGGCCCTTTCACAAAACAGTTCAGTAAAATGATCACAAAAAACAACCATTTTATGCCGACTTGGTTTAAAAATCACCTCTGAGGTCGCCCACGTTACGCACAGATGTGAGCCTTTAGAACTAAAGCGAGAAGCAAAAGATGCATCCAGCAGAACTCAGCTGTGTTAACATGGAGCACAAAGCATTCAATACGTGACCAGGGCTTAATTTGTAAACTGATCCATGCTGGAACGCAAATAGCAGGGGTGCAGGCTGTCACTTGACGGAACCGTCAAATAAGTCAGGCTCAAGCCCGACTCTGTCCCTGCTCGTTGTTGTCTGACTCCACATGTGAACCTCCAGATGTGAACCTCCACATGTGAACCTCCAGATGTGTGCCTGCACACGACTGCCTGGTTAGCTTGGCATTCACCACCACCACTCGTTTAAAGATGGAGGTTTTTCAAGGGGAGACGCAGTATTTTCACATTCAACTACTGGATAATTAGAAATCAGAGCCAGGGTGACAAATCAGGAGCACGAGAGTTTGTTGGGTGTCAGGGCTGGTGTTAAATTATTATCAACCTATTTGTTGATAATTAAAACAGAAAAGATGGGGCTGCTTACACATCCATACAGTTTGACAACGTATTCCATCCAACCAATGTGTCACCACGTTTAGAGCTTTAGCTGCACCACGTGGCTTGGAGCTGATGTAGAGATGATCTCATGGCTCGTGCTCATCTCAGCGCCATGCATGATAAGTTATCGCTGGAGGAGGACCTCACACTGGACGATGGTCAAACCTTCCAACGTCAAGAAGCAGCAGTTCAAAATGTTACCCTGCTGTTACAGTCTCACCTGCACCTGGTCAAGCTGTAGATGCTGCACAAGCTTCTTTTCAAGAGAAAAGAGTGGGAACCGCTCAGACACACACACCTCCATCCATGTTGAATACAAACAGCAGCAACGGTGCTTCAGGTTGGTTTTCTACTTTCTGCTCTCTCATCCAGGGGCCGCCACAGAGAGTGAACTCATACAAGGATTTGACAATTGTTTTTTTGTTTGATGCCGGATGTCCTTGCTGACACAGCCATGAAACACCGAGCTCCCATATGTGGCCCCTGTGTGAAGCAGAGCACCTTTATACACACACATTTTGATGGTAAGTGCAGTGGTGTAGTCTACGTGATACTCGGGTATATGGAGTATACCCACTAGAAAAACTTAAGAATTTCAGTATACCCACTTAAAAGTGCCCAATGGTACATGACATACCATTAGGTACATGTCATTGATACGTTAAACGACAGTTAAACACTTCTGTAACAATCTATTGGTGTGCAGTGCTTTTCTTTGATACTGTTTTATAAATTATATAACATGTTTTTAATACAAAGCCAGCTGTTGTACAAAGTTTGTTGTTCATTTATTCAAATATAAGCATCAGAGAAATTTGGAACTGTTCAATATGCTTAAAATCAAAATAAATTGACGGTTACACTTTACTAACCAGTGTACTTTGGTTTCTAAGCACGGTATACCCACTACAAAAATGTAGACTACACCACTGGGTAAGTGTGCGTGTGTGTGTGTGTGTGGGGGGGGGGTACATTTGAATTGACAAACTTCCGGTCACAATCGCGAGTTTTCTTCTGTAACCTCTGTGCCACCACTCCAGTAGAGTTTGGTTAGAGCCAACCCAAATGTGACGCATCACATGGAACCAAAGACTAAGTCACAAAGTGGTACAGTATTTTGAGATATGAGATACAGTAGGAGGTTCTCTTTTTCAAATAACAAAAAAACAACAACCTTGATTAGCAAGACATATCTCTGGAACTGCTCATGATTTCAGGACATCTAACAAAATGTACCGTAGCTTAAAAAGACACAAATCTGTAAATGTGCTCAGACCAAATCCAACGTAATCCTTGATTTGATGTGACTGATCATAATTTCAATTAGAACCAACACAAACATATTTTTAGCTAACACAAATATGATTACAACTACGGTAATGTAAATATCACCGTTTTTGATTATGGTTAAGATAGAACCAGCACAATAGTAATAACATGGTCAAATTTCCAGATTTGGACATGGGCTTTTGAAGCTGAGTCTTTCACATCACTAACTGTCAGGGTCCCATCCTGGAACATCAGTTTCTCTCCATTGACTCCCTGTCAAACTCAGAACAGAATTCAGAATCCTACTTCTAGCCTACAAAGCTCTCAACAACCTAGCTCCATCTTATATTACATATATTATTGTTCCATATGTTCCTAACAGAGCACTTCACTGTCAGCCTGCAGGTTTACTTGTGGTTTCTAGAGTTTCTAAAACAGAACAGGAGGAAGATCTTTCAGTTGTCAGGCTCCTCTCTTGAGGAACCAACTTCCAGTTTCTGTCCATGAGGCTGACACATTGTCCAGTTTGAAGACTTTCCTTTTTTATAAATCTTATAGTTAGGGTCGACTTGGGTTTCCTGAGGTTTCCCTTAGTTGTGCTGCTACAGGCTTAGACTGCTGGAAGACAAACTGACCACACTTGTTCACTCTGCTGCTGTCTTTACTCTATCTTTTATGTTATTCTACCTGTTTTGTATGCACCTGTCATTCTGTATCTTTTCCTCCTTCCTGTCCTCTCAACCAGCTGGTCAAAGCAGATGGCCGCTTGTCCTGAGCCTGGTTCTGCTGGAGGTTTCTTCCTGTTAAAAAGAGTTTTTCCTTTCCACTGTCTCCTTTGGGCTTGCTCAGGATGGGAGACTGTGATGAAGTGAAGACTAACGAGTCTGCTGCTTCCTTAGATAGAGAACTTTAATAATTATCTCTTCTATGTTTGTGAATGTTTCTGTTCAGCGCTCTGAGACGACTTGTGTTGTGATTTGGTGCTATATAAATAAATTTAATTGAATTAATGTCACACAAGATAGCACAATTTGTTATTTTTCAACATTTGTCCTAAACAGCTACAATTGCATCATTTTTAAACACAAGGATCAGTTAGAGCACAACTCAGCCATAAAAGGCAAAATGCATTTCTTCAAGGAGTACTGACTCAATGTGAACACACACATGAACACACACTGGCCATTAGGGCAGGAGAGAGCATTGAAATGTGAACCAGAGGAGTTGTAAAGGCGAAGTGCAGTGCGAGGCCTGCAGGCTGTACACACGTCAGCTCAGGACGAGTCACTGGAGGAATCACAAAGTGAAGCTGGTTTTACTGAGCTTGGCTCCAAACGCCACATCGCTGTGGTTTACTTTGAATAAGAGAAACACATTTCCAGATCTTCATCAAGATTATGTTTGTTAAACCATACACTAGTGGTGGTGCAGCGGTTAGAGAGGGTGAGCCCAGGACTGGAAGGTCACCGGTTCAATCCCCTGGACCGTCAACATCAGGATTTATGAAACGTGGAATCTGTGAGGGCTGAATAAGATGACAAGCTTCTTCTTTAAACCCCGCCCCCTTAAAAAAAAGAGTGATATTCTTTTTCTCACTTACAAAGTAAAATAAAACAAGAAGTTGACTTTTTTAAATTGGTAATTATCTTTTAAGAACAACATCGTGCTTTCCACTTCATCCGTTTTATTTTTGTTAAATTGTTATGAAAATCTATCGTTTTCCAGAAGTGGCAGCAGTTTGAACGTGCTTCATATTGATTGTAGTAATTGTGTTTGTCCACAGCAGCAGGAGCAGGATATCCTGACATTTCCGTCCATAAAGAGCACGTCTCTTAAAAGCACAATGCACCTCTCTGCACATCGAGCACATGGGCTCTGCCACAGGTTGCCAGTTCTACGCTGTCGCAGTCAATAACTTCTCCATCTGTTTAGCAGGGCAGGCAGCTGGACTCCCCTGCAGTGATTTTTTAAATGTATTAACCTTTATTTAATCAGGCAAACCCCACTGACATCACAGATCTCTTTTGTAAGGGAGGCCTGGGCCTGAAGGCAGACTAACATGCATGTTTTTGATCCGTGGGAGGAAACCGGAGGAAACCCATGCAAGCATGAGAACAACATACAAACTCCACACTGAAAGAACCCAGGTCCAACCGGGGATTGAACCCAGGACCTTCTTGCTGTGAGGCAACAGTGCTAACCACTGATCCACCGTGCTGCCAGTGATGACAACCAGAACAGTACCCTGATGTCCCCCATCGTTGAGGGACTTGAATAGTGAATGTCTGTAGTTTTTGAGACGAGTGTTTTTCAGGGACTGCAAGTTCCCCTTAATGTTTTAGTGCATGTTTAAGTGGGTAGTAGAACAGAGGTTGTTGCTTATGTAAGTGTGTATGCAGTGGTGTAGTCTACGTGATACACGGGTATATGGAGTATACTGTACACTGTACACTGTTTAAGAATTTCAGTTTTCCCATTTAGAAGTGCCCAATGATGCCTGACATATCATTAGACGTCATTGATACGTTAAACACTTCCATAACAATCTATCTGTATGCAACGCTCGTTTATTACATTCACTTATCCAGTGATTTAATACTTCTGTATTACTACTTTATACGTGAACATGTTTTGCTTTGATGTAGTTTTATAGATTCTAAAACATGTTTTTAATATAAAGCCAACCGTTGTACAAAGGTTCTTGTTCCTTTATTCAAATATAAGCATCAGAGAAATTTGGATATGTTCAATACGCTTAAAAATCAAAATAAATTGACGATTACATTGAACTAGGGCTGAACGATTTTGGAAAATAATCTAATTGCAATTTTTTCCCTATAAATTGCAATTGCGATTTAAAACGCGATTATTTTTTTAATATCTTCTCAAGTATTTTCCAACAAACAGAAGCAATAAATCAATCTGTTTTTATAATAAACAATGTCAGATTTATTTAAAGCAGAGATTATAATAAAGCAAATAAATCTATGCCTTTTCTTTTCAACATTTCTATTTTTTCTTTTCCATAAACATAATAGTAAACATGTTAAGTGAACTTCCTAAATACTGTCTGAACTTCACATGACAGTTAATAAATAAATGTAAAAAATTAGATATAAAAAAAAATTAAACTTACTGCTTTCCAGCCAGTAACATCATAAAAAATAAAGTGCAAAAAACATAAAGAGAATCTGCTTTAACCAACTCGTTATTTTCTGGGAATTCAAACTCAGTGAACACAAAATAGACTAGTATCTGTTCTTATTAAATCTTTTAGATGTAAAAAAAAAAAAAAAACTCACGCACAGCGTCTTGTTTTTTTTATAGCCATCAACGCACGTGCTGCCCCTCTTTGGTACCAAACTTTCAGATTTATCAGCTTCTGTCGAGCCTGACGTCATTGTGCAACTGGTTAAAGTGCAGTGTTGACTTCTCCCACTCTACTGTACTGTACTCTGGTTTGCTCCACTCACTCACAAGTCACTTAACCAGGTCATGTGACCAATCAAATTGCAGCCTTCGCTATTAGAAAATCTTGTTTTATCATATCGCGATTTTATTGCAAATGCAATTAATTGTTCAGCCCTACATTGAACCAGTGTACATTGGTTTCTAAACACAGTACACCCACTACAAAAAGTAGACTACACCACTGTGTGTATGTGTGTGCGTATGTGTGTGTTTGTTTGTTTCTTGCCTGAGGCAGCACATAGTGATGGATCCTGGCGAGCTAAGGGAGCAATTCCATTCCTGACAATGCACAAGGGAGGAGCCAGGGGGTGGACATTGGTGGCCTTGGACACCCTATAATAATCTTCGACCACCCCAATCATTTGAGGAAACTATACTTTTAAAGCATCTGTGACATGATTTTGTAACTATGCATAAAATTGCCCAACATAAATATATTGTATCATTCAGCTATGTTCGTTTTTGCGAACAAACTTATAAATATATTTAATTTTGATTTAAAAGTGATTTTAAACTTTGCGCCGTGTTTATTCACGGGAAATCCGAATACACGCGAATATAACATCTGTGACGTGGTATCGGGCAGAGGGCTCTGGTATTTTTTACATATTAATGGCTGACAATTTAAAACCCGACGAATTTATCAATCCAAGTGAAGATTTGAGCTATTTGTATTCAGTTTGGGAAGCAGAAAGTTAGACGAACAAGAAACAGCAGGTTCTAATTTAGGTCTGCACCCGTATTTATTTGAGTCTTACCTTTTCAGGAAGCGAGGGAGCTCCGAGGCAGGCGATCTCCAGACAGACGCAGACTGCCTCTGCCCGATACTACGTCACAGATGTTGCATTTGCGTGTATTCGGATTTCCCGTGAATAAACACGGCGCAAAGTTTAAAATCACTTTAAAATAAAAATTAAATTGATTTATAAGTTTGTTTGCAAAAACGAACATAGCTGAATGATACAATATATTTATGTTGGGCAATTAAGTTACAAAATCATGTCACAGATGCTTTAAGCAATATAAAAACTAGAAATGATAGGGTTGGTCAATGTGTATGTACATACATATCTTGGACTTTACTGTGGCAACCCAACTTTATATAGCAACATTTTCTTTTATTCCTAGATGTAGGCACAAAGCAAAATGGAAGTCGGAGCATCACATATTTTTCAAGTTATGCTCACAACGCAGACTGACAGATGCATGGAGGGTGTTTCCAATCCCCCGTTGGCTTTGTTCAGGGCTACAACAAAAACAAATACACAGTAGTACAAAGAAATAATCTTTGTATTATACTGTATTTAACGATTACATAATTTCTGTATGAGATGTTGTTTTTTTACTCGTTTCTGTCTAATCTGTGATTTTGTCCATTTCCTGTTCAAACACAGTGCAGATTAGAAAAGAAAGGCAAAGTCATCCCCTCCTCCTCTTAAAGTCCAACACAACAACACTAAGCGTGCTGATGCTTTAATCCTGAAACACAAACCTAACAAGTGACTGAGAAAGATTTGAGGTTAAAAAGAGGAATAAATGTTTTTATTCCATCATCTGTGTCCGCAGCGCCTCTGTCAGATTTCAGACTGGGATGTTAGCAAGTTAAGATTTTAGTAGATTATGTAATATGACCAGATAAATGTTTAAAGGCTGAGATGGAGAAACGTGTTCAAATAACTGCAGGAGTTTCCAACTCCTACTGTCCATCAATACTTTTAAAAGCTTCAATGAGAAGTCCTTGAAAAGCCATTGTTTTCTGAAAACAACAACATTATTCTCTCATGCTTTACAAGTGGACAGTCTTAATTTAATCCCAACATATTAGTCATGAACATATTTTTGTGTTTGGAGAACTGGAGATCACTTCGTCCTGGGATACATGCTAACTTTATTCTCTCACAAGCGTTCAGCTGATGTTTCAGCTGATGTTTCAGTTGATGTTTCAGCTGATGTTTCCGCTGATGTTTCAGCTGATGTTTCAGCTGATGTTTTGGCTTGGTGTACATTAAGTGTTGCTGTCTGAATGCAATCAAATGTTTTCACACTTTAAACCTTAGTCTTCCCAAAAAGCTTCACTCCTTGTTGTGCTGCATGTATTTGTATTGATGTGATGCTTGAGTGAAGCGTCTGTGAGTTCAGGTGTTCTTCACACAGACACATCTCCTCACCTGGGCCATGGTGTTCTGGTTCAGCAGAGACTGGTCCTCATGGCTCGTCAACCCTCCGATCAGCAGGTCAGCTTCCTCCAGCTCTTCACCTCAGTGCTGCCCCAGCACATGACCTCCAGGCCGGATGCAGTCCTCCCAGCTGACGTGAAGAGGTAGAGGAACTATTTCTGTTATTCCTGAGCGCTCTTGCTTTGGTTGTAATCTGGGCTCACACAGCTCTCTGCTTCTTTTCTCCTCCTCCTGCTCAGCTGCACCTCCTCCTCCTCCACAAGCCTCACTGTACACAGCATTAGTAAGTCAAAGGGGAGGGGTAGAGTGGAGGGATCAGAGGGATAGACTTTGTCTGAGTGTACCATGTGACCTTATGGTGTGTAGTAGGATTCCCTAGCAGCTGTCACACTCATTCTTCCAGTGTATCACTATGAGCACCACACACTGTGTGTGAACCGTCAGGGAACACCAAGCTCAGCCCTGACCCCAAACCCCTGCTGCAGAGTAAAGAATATATAACTTGGGGGGGGGGGGGGTCCAGTTTTTACATGAAACCATCATGGTTCTCAAGCTGTGGTGCAGCAGAGAAAATGTTCCTGTTCTACTGGAGCTGCACCGCTTGCAACTTGTGTACTGTCAGCTGACTGGTTGTCCATGAACCTGCAGCTCAGTTTGGTCTGGCCTTATTGCCACCCACAGCTGTTTACAGTGGGCTGCCATGTTTTAGTCTGCTGGCAAGTTTGGGGGAGTGGTGGCGCAGTGGTTAGAGACGGTCGGCCTGTGATCGGAAGATCGCCGGTTCAAGCCCCGGTACTGACAACATCAAAAAATGGTGGTGGAAAAAGGTGAAACACCCACACCTGCCTCCACCCTCATTCACCCCACTCTGGGCCCCTGAGCAAGGCCCTTAACCCCCACCATCTGCTCCCTAAACAGGTCTCTCTTGAAAATGAGTTCTCGTGGCTCTCGTGACGGTTTCTTTTCACAAAGACATCTTTGTGAAAAGAAACCGTCCATCATTAAACAGGGGTGGAGGCCTCCGGGTTCAACTGTCTCCCTCTTACAATGCTGTTATTGCTGGTATCACTCAGCCCTCTGTGAATAGCAAACAACCATCAGGGTGCTAACGATCCATCATTAGGCTGATGGTCCTCCTTGATCATGTGAGGAGCTGGTTTCAGCTGTCAGCAGCAAACTGGTTGATCCACTGTGGGAGGGTGCTATTTATAAGACTGAGCTGAACCCAGCACCTCAGACTAAGGAAGTCTTTCTGACGAAAGACGAAACGTTTCTACAAATTTTTTTTTGCTTTGTTTTGTTTTTTGAATGTCCAGAGGACCAGACTTAGCTTTTTTAGATATTACAAAACCTATTTTTATTATTGCAAGAAAACATTACTTTCATCCATCTATAGTATATCATTTTTTCAGTTGAAATTACTGAAGTTCCATGATTTAGTACCATATTTTAATGATGATGTATAGAGCTCATAACAATGCACTACCCTTAAATATTCAGACACATTTTGTTAAAAGATCAAGCTGTTACAATCTAAAGGGGACTGATGTATTTGTAAAGACACAATACAGAACTAGTTTGAAGGGACGGTCTACCTCAGTCCAGGGAGTTGGATTGTGGAATGACAGAGTGTGATATAAAAAAAGCAATGCCATTGTTTGTGTTTAAAAAAATGATAAAGAGTGAATTGTTGAGGAAATACGTATGAAGTAGTTCAATGTGTAATATCTTGAAATTTGAAAGTTGAGATGAGTTATTCATTTTTTCATTATTACTTATATATAATTATTGTTTGAAATGATTTTTTTATTTTAAAAAGGGGCAGACATAAGATATTTTCTTCTTCTGCCGCCTTTCATTTTATATTTTCTTTTTTATACAGTGTTTGTTATGTGTTCCTTTTTATAAAATGAATACATAAAGTGCCGCCGCTTTGGTGTGGGGGATAAGCGCGCGGCCCATGTTTTGAGGCTAGTCCTCTGCGGGTGTCTCAGGTTCGCGTCCCAGTCTCAGCGACCTTTCCGCAGTGTCTCTCCCTTCTCTCTCTCCGTTTCGCCCTTACCCTCTGTTACAATAAAGGCTACTAGTAGCTCAAAAATGTATTGAAAAAAAAAATGAATACATAAATAAATGAAATGAAATATCTAATCTAACTTTCATCTCAAATATTCTATATAAAATAGTTGCAGGTCAGTTGTGTTAACATCTACTAAGAAATAATCTGTTTGAAGAGTTTCATTCAGGGTTTAGAGCTCATCATAGTGTTTCTGCACTAGTAAAAGTCACTAATGATGTTCTCATGGCCTCAGACAATGGACTTGTGTCTACACTGGTCCTGTTAGACCACAGTGCTGCATTTGATACAGTTGATCACAATATGTTACTACAGAGGCTTGAATATGATGTTGGGATTACAGAAACAGCTCTAAAATAGTTAAAATCGTATTTATCTGATATATTCCGGGCGGCCGTGGTGTAGTGGTAATGGCAGTCGTCTCCCGATCGGAAAGTTGGCGGTTCGACTCCCGGGACCCGCACCATGTGTCGTTGTGTCCTTGGGCAAGACACTTAACCCTGAGTTGCTCCCGGTAGGACTGGAAAGCACCTTGCATGGTAGTCTGCCGCCACCGGTTTATGAATGTGTGTAGCATTCAATATATGTGTAGCACTTTGAGATTTTCAGTAATGAAAAGTGCGTTATAAATTGAATTAATTATTATTATTATTATATTCCAGTTTTTAAATGTAAGTATAAATCTTCTTCATACACAAAAGTTAGTCATGGAGTTCCTCAAGGTTCAGTGCTTGACCAATACTCTTTACTTTATGCTTCCATTAGTTGAAGTTATTAAACAGCATAGGATACATTTTCATTGTTATGCTGATGATACACAATTATATTTGTCCATTAAACCCAATGAATCCAATCAGCTACTTGGACTACAAACATGTCTTGAAGACATAAAAACTTGGATGACCCTTAATTTTCTCCTTTTGAACACAGACAAAACTGAGATTGTGGTTATTGGACTTGTGCATTTTACGATTAATTTTTCAGTCTGTCGTCCTCCTTAGATGACATCAATCTGCCTCCAGCTCTAATGTTAAAAATCTTGGTGTTAGTTTTGATCAGGACATGTCTTTTATCCCCCACATTAAAAACATTACCACAACCTCCTTCTTCCACCTAATATCACTAAAATGAGAAACATCTTATCTAAAAATGACACAGAAAAACTGAAAGTTATGCACCATAACTCATGTTCCCTGAAGGAAGGGAACGAGGTGCAACATACTTGCTATGGGAATTGCGCCCCCGCACGATTACCTGAAGAAATATACTCACGCCTTTACGGCTAGGGGCGTCACCGCCGCGCCAGAGGCCCCACCCTCTGGGTACTTAAGCGGCTTGCGCCCCTCCATCTTTCTCCAAAGTTGCACTTCACCGAGCTTTCAGCATTGAAAAGGGCCAGATATGTTGCACCTCGTTCCCTTCCTTCAGGGAACATGAGTTATGGTGCATAACTTTCAGTTCCCTTTCAGTCTGGTCTCTCGGTGCAACATACTTGCTATGGGAACGTAATCCATTCACGCCCTTGAAATGCTCAGTAAAATGCATGCTAGAGTGAACGTCTGCCCTTGACCAGCAGGCATCTCAAGGCTACTTTCTACTGTGTGTTAGAAAGGACAGCCTGAGTGACATCACACGCAGTAACATCCAAACTGTAATGCTTTGCAAAAGTGTTTAATGAGCTCCAATTCGCAGCAGCGCAGATGTCTGCGACTGGTACACCCTTGAATAATGACCAGGAAGTGGCCAAGCCCCTAGTGGAGTGAGCATGCACTCCAGAGGGTACCTGTTGACCTTTGCTACTGTACGCCCTTTTAATGGCCTCAGTCACCCAATGTGAGAGGCGTTGTTTTGATAGGGCTCTCCCGGTAGCAGGTGCTACAAAGCAGACGAACAGTTGGTTTGTTTTCCTCCATTTGGCTGTTCTCTGCATGTAGGTGCGTAAAGCCCTCACTGGGCAGAGAGCCTTTAGCCTTTCCTGTTCCTGAGTCAGGACAGTAGCAGGTGGAAAGGAGGAGAGATCAAAGTCTAGACTCCTATGGTTCAAAGTCAAGACCTTGGGAGTGTATGTGGGATTAGGCCTTAATGTGACCTTTGACCCATCAGGGGCAAATCTGGTACACATTGGATGTACAGACAATGCATGGAGGTCACCCACGCGTTTCGCCGAGCAAAATGCCAGGAGTAGAGCAGTTTTTTAAGATAGTAAATCTATCTTAACCTCGCTCAGTGGCTCGAATGGAGGGTCACAGAGAGCCCCCAGGACCAGGCCAAGATCCCAACCAGGGGTCAGGGTCCTGCTGGGTTGTTTAGTCCAAAGGACACCCTTCATAAATCTTATTATGATTGGATGTGCTCCGGGTGTCCTGTGTCCCCAGCCTTCGTGACAGGCGGAAATAGCTGATAGTAAAACTTTAATCGTTGAATAAGAATGACCTTTTTCCAGTAAGTCCTGAAGGAAAGTCAGGAGCTGAGCCAAGTCGCATGCATAAGAAATAATATTTCTTTTTGAGCACCAGGCTTCAAAAATACGCCACTTTTGTGCGTATAAAGATTGTGTTGATCCAGCACGGGCATTTTGTATGTTTAATACCACATTTTCTGGCAGGCCTGACGCCATCAACCTGTTCTTTTCAGCCAACAAGCTGAGACTTGGCAGTTCCTGGCCTCAGTGGCTGTACTGCCCCTTCTGGTGACACAGAGGCTGTTAACCCCTGGGGGTCAACCAGGTTGGGAAGAAGGCCTCCTTGCCGATGTGCCCCCAAGTTACCTTGCTCAGGGGTAATTGAGGGCAGATGTAACCTGTCATCCTTATTAGACAGGTTTGGAACAGAAAGTCTATTTTCCTCCTCCAAGTTTGGAGTCCTAGGGCTGTGAGGCTGCGAGTTATGTAAACGAGCAGATCTCCTGACTCCAATCCGTTTTCTGGAGTGGTCCAGTTTACTGGTCCTTGGCTTTAATGGAGCATCGGTACCAGGTAAACCGACCGGGGTCTGTGTTTCACCCGTTGGGAGAATTATTTTTGAAAGCAGATTTGGATCAGCACAGGGCGGGAGGTCACGTGCTGCCTGACTACTGCTTGGGCATTGCGTGTCCCTCGTTAATAACAAAGGAGCGGCTGTAACGTGACAACGTGGGAGTGTTCCTTTTGGTTTGGCAGACTTTCAGATTATTTGGTGATAAAGAGCTCAGTCCCCCTCGAAAAACAGGAAGAGAGATCTGATTAAACTCTGACTTGTTTTCATCCACAGCAGGCTGAACACAGTCACTGCTGTGAAGGTGTGAAGTTTGTGGCTGCCTGAGGGCATCTGATGTAGCCCCCCGTCGTCAGACTCTGTCAGCTTGCCTCCCTGAGGTGCGGACATGTCACGTGTTCGTCTGGTTAGTGTATTGGCTGTCCCATCGTTCACAATGGAGCGAGGGCTTGAGCACGTGACCCTCCTCACCTGTCTCCTGAGAGGTGAGGGGGGTGTTTGCAGACGCCTCTGTGTCTGCTCACTGCAGATGAATCAGAGGCACCCTGCTGGGGTTTATTAATTAGGCTAATACCCCGTGGGCCGTGAGGGAGGGGGGAAAGGCCGCAGGCCAGAGGGACCTGTATTGCTGAAGATATTTGTGTGTTGTTGTTTTTTTGTTGTTTTTTGAGAGTCAATAAAACAGAGAGGAGCTGTTTCATGAGCTTTAATTCGTGCATATGTGCAATGACGTACATGATTCTATGTCACTCACAGCAGAGAAAGCATGATTTGTGCATGCTGTAAATAAACCAGCGTTTTGTACTGTGTTACAAGCAAAGTCTGGACATGAAGGGATCATTCCCGTTACCACGTGGGCGGGTGATCGTGTAACGTGGAAACGTGGACCTGGTTCATCAGGCACGTTTTTGTCTGTTGTCCCGATTCGCCGAGGAGGCTCTGTGTTTGGTCGCCTGGCGGGGGACAAACCTGTTTTTGCTCCATGCGTGCTCGGCGCGAGGCTGGCCCGGCGGGGGTCTCTGCCTGGGCTCTTCCTCGTATGCTGGCCACTTCTGCCGTGGGGCACGCGTTGCCGAGTGGTGCCGAGACTGCGCAGGTCTGCTTCCAGCAGACTCCCTTCGGGGGACGAAGCTTCTCCGGGGAATGCCCACCCGGAGAGCTTCCGCCTGTCTGCGTCTTTGGTCCAGCTTGGTCTGAATTCGCTCCAAAGCTTTACCAAACAATCCCGCCGGCTCTATCGAGTGGTGGAGAAAAGGCACCTTTTGTCCCTCCGGGAGATCCGTTAAAGTCATCCAGAGGTGGCGGATCGCGATGACCACTTCCGCCATTCCCTTGCCCTGTGCAACAGCAGCTGTCCCCATCATACGGAGCACAAAGTCTGTTGCTCTGCGGGCTTCGTCCAGCAATTCGGCAGCCGCCTGCTTGTCCGTTGTTGTTTGGAGCTGTTGCAGTTTTTCGGCCAATTAAGCCTGCATTAACGCGGACGCGTTCATGGTGCGTGCCACGAGTCCCTGAGCCCTGTAGCATTTCTCGAGTAGAAACGCTGAGGCTCGACAAGCCTTGCTGGGAAGAGTTGGTTTTGTTCCTGATGATTTAGGAGCCAGGTGAGACGCTAGTGTGTCCTCAATCTGAGGCACATTAGCCATTCCCACTTCATCCATCCCGTCTACGTCGAGGAACTGTGAGAGGGGAAGAAGCATAGGGGCTCTTGGTTGAGTCCAGGTGCGAGTTAGTTCTGTGAGGAAGTCCGGGAACACGGGAATCTTTTGCCTCGTGGTGGCCTGCTGCTTCAAGTAAAAATAGTTTCCTGCCAGCCTCGTGACCTGTTGGCAAGGCGGAGGTTCAAGCCATGGGATGTGCAGCGCGTCCGTTGCTCTGTGGCACAAGTCGAATAGAGCAAGGATGGAAAGTCAGTTTCTGGGAGCACAGGTATCGGGGTCTGGGAGAGAACTTCACCCTGATCCTCCAGTTCCACGTCTGCCTCCTCCGTTGAAAATTCGCCCGAGGCTGAAATCGAGATCTCGTCCTCGTTCATCATGCCCCGGGTGTCAAATTCGACTGTTAGGTCCACCATAGGAGCCAGCACGTCAGGGCTGTCGCCCCATTCGACTCGTATGCTGTTATGTAGAGCCATGTTCTCTAGCTCCGGCGTGGGAGTGAGGGGCTCCGTGGTGTCCGCGTCCGCTGTTGTCGCTGAAGCGCCCATGGCTTTGGTGACGAGGTCAACCCGATGCCGCAGCACCGCATCCATCATGAGGCTGCAATGTGGTAAAAAGTCGGGCGTATCCAGTGCTGTTTTTGCATGAAGCATTCCCAGGCAGATTGGACAGGCCTCGTGGGTGTCCGTTGCTGCGAAGGAAAAACCGCATCGGCTGGGACAGGCGCGCGAAGTTGGGCTCGCCGTCCCGTTGGTTTTCCTTGGAAGTCTCGCCTTTCGCTTTCCTTTCTCCGGAGGCATGTCCGAGATGAGGCGAGCGAGTCCTTCCAGAATCTTTTTTCTTGAAATGTCTCCTCCATCGCGTCCCTTTCGCTGGCTAGCTCGCTAAGAGTTAGCAAAATAGCTTTTTTTGTGTGGTGTAGTTAGCGCCGTCGAGTGAAGCAATCTGTAGAGAGAGGAGAAAAAAATACTTTGGGGTTAAGAGAAATGTGCCGGACTAGCTTTCGCTAGTCCAGTAGTACGCAGGAATAATTCTCTGTGCGCTCTGTGCAGGGAGCAAGCTCACCTCAAGTTGAGCGAAGAAGCAACAGAGAAGTCCCGCGAAGAGGTAGTTCTGGTTCAGCGAGGTGAATGGCAAAAAGAGAAAGATGGAGGGGCGCAAGCCGCTTAAGTACCCAGAGGGTGGGGCCTCTGGCGCGGCGGTGACGCCCCTAGCCGTAAAGGCGTGAGTATATTCCTTCAGGTAATCGCGCGGGGGCGCAATTCCCATAGCAAGTATGTTGCACCGAGAGACCAGACTGAAAGGGAACTGGTTCATGCATTTGTTACGTCTAGACTGGACAATTGTAATGGCTTGTTATCTGGGTGTCCAAATAGTTCTTTAAAAAGTCTTCAGTTGATCCAAAATGCTGCTGCCAGAGTCTTAACTGGAGTTAGTGGGAGAGATCATATCTCTCTAGTTTTAGCTTCTCTCCATTGGCTCCCTGTCAAACTTATTTATCTATCTATCCACTATCTTCCACTTATTCCAAAGTCAAGTCGCAGAGGCAGCAGGTTGAGCAGGGAGGCCCAGACGTCTCTTTCCACAGCCATCTCTTCCAGCTCTTCTAGGAAAACTCCAAGGCGTTCCCAGGCCAAATCCAGAATAAAATTCAAAATCTTACTTCTAACCTACAAAGCTCTCAACAACCTTGCTCCATCTTATATTACAGATCTTACTGTTCCATATTTTACTAACAGAGCACTCTGCTCTCAGACTGCAGGTTTACTTGTGGTTCCTAGAGTTTCCAAAAACAGAATGGGAGGCAGATCTTTCAGTTGTCAGGCTCCTCTCTTGTGGAACCAACTTCCAGTTTCTGTCCATGAGGCTGACACATTGTCCAGTTTGAAGACTGGACTTTTTGATAAATCCTATACAGTATTTAGGGTTGACTTGGGTTTCCTGAGCTGTCCCTTAGTTATGCTGCTATAGACTTAGACTACTGGAGGACAAACTGACCACACTTGTTCACTCTGCTGCTGTCTTTACTTACTCTGCTCAACCTGTTTTGTATTTGTAATTATTTTTTATATCTTTAACTTGTTTTTTGTCTTTCAGGTTCACTTGGACTTATATCTGGACCGATCATTCTGTGTTTGTCTCTCCTCCCTGTCCTCTCAAACCAGCTGGTCAAAGCAGATGGCTGCTTGTCCTGAGCCTGCTTCTGCTGGAGGTTTCTTCCTGTTAAAAGGGAGTTTTTTTCTTTCCACTGTCTCCTTTGTGCTTGCTCAGGATGGGAGACTGTGATGAAGTGAAGATTAACAAGTCTGCTGCTTCCTTAGATAGAGAACTTTACTAAATGTATTTTCTATGTATGTGAATGTTCTTGAAGTGCCCGGAGATAACTTTGTTGTGAATTGATGCAATATAAATAAAATGACTTGAACTGAATTTAAGATGGCCACTGGGGCCTGACCTCTCCCCCATCAACTCCTCTGAGAGTCATGCCAAAGTGGTTCAAAACACCAAAGTTCAAGCTGCAAAATAGCCAAAAATGCTGAAATAAGCTGAAATTACAAGAAGGAAGTGGAGAGAGCACATTTTTGCTGAATTAGCCTGAACATTTTTTTATTGAGTGCTAAAAATGTGGAGTTAGCTGTAAAAGGCTTTTAACATGAAAACAGCTATATAGTAGCTGAAATAGTAGAAAAGCTGAAACTTGCAAAAGCTGAATGGAGCATAACAAGCTGAAATTAGCAGAACAAAATTAGAAGAAGCAGAAAAATGGTGTAGTTAGCAGAAAGAATCTGAAAGGTGCACAAAATACCTGAAAAAAAAAAAAGTTTAAATATGCAGAAAGAAGCAGAAAGAAGCTGATCCAGAACAAAATGTGAAAGGAGTAGTAAAAGGTTGTAAACAGATATAAAGATTTGAAGGATGGAAAATGAGCTCAATTCATTTTCTGTCAGCAAAAAATGGCAGAAGAGGCTAAATATTTCAAAAAGCTAAAGTTGCACCAAAAGTCACATCAGGGTTGACCTGACAAAGCGGAACATTTTGATTTATGATTTGATGAAATAGCTGAAAACTGAGGGACAAGAAATGTGCCGAAAAACGTACGGAAGAAAAATGGATCACAATAGTGTGAATGCTTCATAAACATTCACACAATAAAACAAAACCATAAACAAAAAAGGCTATCAAATATAAACAAAAATATTCTGACAGTTGTTCTATTTTCAGTACAGTAATCTTAATTTCTGTAGATAAACACATGCTCACCAATTTGTACTAAGTATTTTAAGGACACATTAACCACTTGTACAAACGATAAAGATTGGGTTAATGACTTTATTTCAATAATCAAGTGCTTTAAATTCTGTTTACATGTAAACATACAGTTATGTGTTTTATATGGATAATAATTTTGTACATTCCTGTTGATGGAAGTAAATATGGTTGTTCTCTCAGAGTGACCAACATGTCAGAAAGTTTGTCTTTACATGTATTTGTTCAGCAGCAGAAACATGTCCACCCTTGCAGATGTTCATAGAGTGGCTCTATCCTTGAGGAATGAGGAAAAGGACATCCTGTAGTGTTTCCCATGAGCTGTAGCTGGAAACTCCCAGCCCACAACAACAGGAATGGGCAGGCTGCTTTTCTGTTTCTGATAGGAGCTGGTTGAACAGGACTACAGTCCTCACAGCTTCACCGTGTCCAAAATGATTTCATCATTCCTTCATATTCCTTCTTCTTCTATACAACTTAACGTTGCAGCACAGCAAACATGCTTCACAAATGATCTTAAAGAGTAAGCAATCTTTACAAGTACTTTTCACATAATAAAAGTAAAAGGTATAAGGTGCATCACAGCACAAAATATAAAACAAACATGAAACACAAAAAGTTAAAACAAAGGGGCATAAAAAACAAAACACAAGTAAAAGCACAAAATCATTTAGCCCAAAAGTAGTAAAACTTCTGTGACTGATTCGGTCATAAGTTTGTGTGAAAAGCAAAAGCAGGTGAACCTTTCCAAACAGTGAAAGTGAAGTTAAAAGCAGTGTAACAAGTCTTCAGCTCCTGTTAAAAGAATTGAGGCAACATAAATATGTAAGCAATGCATTCTGCAACCTTTAGGCGAGGTGTCTCCTCTGGCAGGATGGAGTGGATGGAGAAAAGTTTCAGGAGTGATTTGTGACAGAAAGGTGTCAGCAAAGGTCAAAGGAAAAGTTTACAAGACAGTGGTGAGACCAGCTATGTTGTATGGTCTGGAGACAGAGACATGGACAAAAAGACAGGAGACAGAACTGGAAGTAGCAGAAATGAAGATGTTGAGGTTCTCCTTAGGAGTGACAAGGATGGATAAGATCAGGAATGAGATCATCAGAGGTACAGCACATGTTGAACAACTGGGAGATAAAGTTAGGGAGGCCAGACTGAGATGGTTTGGACATGTCCAGAGGAGGGACAGTGGGTATATTGGTAGAAGGATGTTAGAAATGCAGCTGCCAGGAAAAAGACAAAGAAGGAGGCAAAAGAGGAGATATATGGATGTACCTGTAGTTAGAGAGGACATGAGGGTAGTTGGAGTGAGGACAAAGGATGCAGAGGACAGAGTGAGGAGGAGGCTGATTTTCCATGGCAATGCCTGAAGAGGTAAAAGTTGAAAGAAGAAGGGTCAGTAGACCAAGGACAGTAGTCAGTACACAAACTACAGTAGGGTTGGTAGACAAAGGACTGTCGTATCTGCACTTTTCTGTGTCAAGGGAACACGTGTGAGAAGGCGGGTGGGTGAGATGTTACCAGAACGCTGCTAATAAAGTTGCATACATAGTGGATTCATGTTTATTTTGAAAATACCAGTTTTTATGCCAGTTGTATCATTTTATTTTATTGTATTTATCCACCACACCTTTTTTTCTTCCTTCACACCACACCTTAAAGGCTGGCGGTCCATGAAAATATTGTCTAACACTAAAATGGTCCATAACGCAAAAAAGCTTGGTTGGGGACCGCTGATCTAAAGCACTGATTACAGCAAACCCTCGACCTACGTCACCCGCGACCTACGGCAACTCAGACTTATGATTTTATCATATTTAATAAAAATATGATAAAAAAAATAATAATTTATTATTATTATTATTATTATTTTTTTTTATGTTATTAATTTCATGTGTATAGCACTTTGTTGCAGCTGTGGTTGTTTTAAATGGCTTTATAAATAAAGTATAATTATTAATATTTCGTTTTTAATTACAATTTGATCGTATTTACGCAACTTCCGGTCGTTTCCGGTCGCCATTTTACTACAGTACTGCGGTCAATGGAGCTCTAGACGCTCCTGTCAGCTGGCTTTAGAGGACCGTGTGTCCGTTCAGGGTTGCCTCATACGGATAAATTTGCTGGAAACACTCGGTCAACTCTGTGGACGTCTCAGGCCCGGAGGAGCAGCCGCCGATCGCCCCGTGATCGCTCTAACAACGCCGCCCGACATGCTAACGACAGCAGCTAACAGAGCAGCTAACACAGGCGAAGACACCGAGCCGACATGCCGCGGAGGGGCCATCTGCGGCCGGGAGCTCGCCGCAAATGTCCGCCTGGCAGTCGGGGGACACCGAGCTAACGCGGAGATACAAAGCCGACAGCCTTTTTGAATGAACTGACATGCTAACCATTGCTGCTAATGGCGGGGCCTAACCGTAGCTAACGCCGAGCAGCTTGTTTTGGATGGAGGATTATCGCGGAGAAACGGCTTTCAGTAAGTTTTTTTTTTCTGGCTCCAAATGTATGAAGTTAAGAAGCTAACAGTCATTCTTTTAAACAGTTTTGACCACGTGTGTGCGTGTGGAGCGTAAGGAAGCTGGGGGAGCTCGCACCCGAGCTGATGCTAAAAGACGAAGGCAGGCTTTGACCAGCTCAAAGTAAGACATTATATTTTTTATTTATTGTACAGTACTGTATTCATTTACTGTACAGTTCTGTGCATGTTCATGGCCTAGTATGTCTGCTTGTTCAGTCTCATGCCATTAAATATGTGTGCGGCGCTCCGTTAGCGGTATAGCCGCGACCTATGTCAGAAACGCGGACCTACGACAGGCAGGTGTTTTTGGTCCGCGAGGTACGACAACATCGACCTAAGCCACACACGTAGGTCCCAATCCCTGACGTAACTCGAGGGCTTCCTGTAGTCTGTACAGATCTAGTAGATGCTGTATGAATGGGTAAATGAGGCACAGATTGTGTTGTAAAGAGCTTTGAGTGTCTTGATAAGATAGATGTACAGTCCATTCACCATTGACTTTAGGTTGGATGTGTCTTTTGTTTGGTTTGTTGATGAAGGGAGGCATCTGTCAGCTCATCAAGTATTCTCTTTCCAGAAACCGGACAGCGTCACTGAAGCCTTCTTCACATATAGCACGCATGGTGCCAGTGGACGGAGGGAACAGAGCCTGGTTTAGACGTTTCATGTTCTCCATGGAAAACTGAGGAAAACAAACAAAATGTTTTATTTATTTCAAGGAAAAATTCTAGAAAATCAGTGACAGAGAAGAGCTGCAAGACTTGGGGTCTCAATCTAGAAGTACAGAGACTTCAGGGGAGGTGAAAGAAACACAGCTCGTACCAAAAAAAGTAACATTTGTTTACCACTTGGATGGATGCATATTGGATTAAAATGACAGTCCCCTTGGACACACAGGATTTTACAATAGGACCAACAAACAGATGTAGCAGACTTTATATGCAAACATAGAAAAGTGTTGAACAGCAATAACCACGAATCATGAAACATGAGTCATGGATCATGAGTCAAACATAATTCTTGAGCCACAAGTCATGAATCGTGAGTTGTACACGTTTAGATTTTAATGACATTAAACGCACTGTATTGACTAGTTTCTCAGCTTGCTGAGGAAAGAGAACCAGTTTGAACAAACTTTAAATGAGTACACCTCTGCCTGAACCTAAAGAGACTGTCTGCATCCCCCTCACATGGTGAAATCAGATTCAAAACATAAATGTTTCACAAAAATACTTCTGCTATAAAGAGCTCACCTGATTTAAATCTTATGCAGAACAAAAGTTTTTGGTCGCTGGATCATTGCTACGAACCTGATGCCTCATGTACAGAATTGTAAAAGATCGGGGCAGTAGCTGTTCATTATTTTCAAAACTTACAGTCTCCATTCAACTACCTGCTCTGAAATCTTTCAGCTGACCCAACACAAGAGCTGTTGTTTCCAAGATCATTTTTACATCCTCTCTGTCAGTCACGGCCAGCAGCAAAATCCACCCAAAACAAGTAACACTTTAAAGAACAACATGAGAAGGTTGGTGAGATATGTTGAAGGTCAACTTCTTACCATCATGGTCATGTTGGCCAGTCTGAGCTGAGCATTAGAGTACCCCTTGTGGACTGGACACACATCCTGGAGTCCAGCAAAGGGGGACACAGTGATGGTTCGACCCACAGGAAGAATGGGCAGGCTGTCAGAAAACCCTCCATCAATCCATTTCTAATCAAACAAAATCAGTGGGTTTAAAAAGGTTTTTCATAATGTGCAGCATCTACAGAAAAAATATGAACCCAAGTAGTACGCTGATGATCGACTGCTTCAAAAGTTAATGTCAAAGCAAACAAAAACATAGACTGTATAAATAGCCATACTTCATGTTTTTTCTTTTTAAATGTCACAGTGGACATTACTGCCACCTGGTGGTGATGCATGGGAATTTCAGCATTTAGGCTAAAATCATCTGGATGAATGGAAATATATCTGATAAAAACTCTAGACACCTAAATGCCTTTTTTTGTTTGTTTATTAAAGTTTGGTTGCTTTGGTTGGTTTGTTCTGGTGATGGACTGACTAAAAGATGAGGTCAGGCAGGAATCCCCATGGACTATGTTTACAGATGACATTGTGATCTGTGGTGAGAACAGGGAACAGGTGGAAGAGAACTTGGAGAGGTGGAGGTATGCACTTGAAAGAAGAGGAATGAAAGTCAGCCGTAGTAAGACAGAGTACATGTGTGTGAATGAGAGGGAGGCCAGTGGAACAGTGAGGCTACAAGGAGCAGAGGTCACAAAGGTGCAGGACTTCAAGTACTTGGGGTCCACTGTCCAGGAAAATGGGGAATGTGGTAAAGAGGTGAAGAAGAGAGTCCAGGCAGGATGGAGTGGATGGAGAAAAGTTTCAGGAGTGATTTGTGACAAAAAGGTGTCAGCAAAGGTCAAAGGAAAAGTTTACAAGACAGTGGTGAGACCAGCTATGTTGTATGGTCTGGAGACAGAGACATGGACAAAAAGACAGGAGAAAGAACTGGAAGTGGCAGAAATGAAGATGCTGAGGTTCTCCTTAGGAGTGACAAGGATGGATAAGATCAGGAATGAGATCATCAGAGGTACAGCACATGTTGAACAACTGGGAGATAAAGTTAGAGAGGACAGACTGAGATGGTTTGGACATGTCCAGAGGAGGGACAGTGGTTTGGACATGTCCAGAGGAGGGACAGTGGTTTGGACATGTCCAGAGGAGGGACAGTGGTTTGGACATGTCCAGAGGAGGGACAGTGGTTTGGACATGTCCAGAGGAGGGACAGTGGTTTGGACATGTCCAGAGGAGGGACAGTGGTTTGGACATGTCCAGAGGAGGGACAGTTGGTAAATTAGTATTGGTTGAATTGTATATGGACACAGTTAAGAGAGGACATGAAGGTAATTGGAGTGAGGACAGAGGATGCAGAGGACAGAGTGAGGTGGAGGAGAATCACTTGCAGTGGAGACCCTTGGATGAGGGAAAATTGAAAGAAGAAAAAGAACAAAAACAAGAAGAAGAAGAAATACAGTAAATTCTGAATGATTGGTAAAGTAAATTGGTAGAGGAGAGGGGATTCATTAACCAGTTTAAGCTTGAACAAGAAACAGATGGAGGGAGAGTTTGGAGTGTCAAGATAAAGCTCCAAGGAAATCAGTTTTTTTCTTCTTTTAGAAACCTACAAAAACATTATTGAGAACTTCAGATTGGGCCTGAGAATGAGCCTAAATGTCCAACGTACACATAAACCCTTCCTTGTGAACTCTTCATAAGTCCATTTTTTAAATAATGATAAGAGTGCTTTGGATAAAACTGAAATTCAACATCTACTATAAATAAACTCCACACAGTGAGTTAGTTACCTGTCCTCTGAACTCCACTGGTTTGAGTCCAGCATAAACAGGTACAAAGCTGCTAGCAAGTAGAGCCTGCAGATGAGTAGAAGGTTGTCACAGAAGTAGATGTGTAGACGGACCATGCAGTAGACGAGTGCAGACAGGGAAGACTGACCTTGATGAGCTCGTCTCTGGAGGTAAACCTGGACACAATGCAGTTCTTGCCACTTTTCGCGTGTGTTATTGACACATGGAGCCTATCAGTGGCCACACTGTGTGCCTCTCTGGGAAGAATCTCCTCTATACCATCCCTACAGAGTAAAAGAACATATTGATCAGGATTTTAATGATAACGTCTACAGAGGGTGGAAACAAATTATGTTCTGATTTTTGCTGTTGTCGGTGCTTTGAAACCTCAACAACCACCTTCAGAAGTGATATGTTTAAAAAGATTCCCCTGTGAGGAATCTCCAAAGGAACTAAACCTGTCAAATGATAAACACTTGTTCTGACAGCCCCAGAATGAGCACTGGTTTAACACCTCTAAGTAGTGAAGGCTTCCACCAAGCAAGAGACAGCATGAAGACCAAGGAACTCTCCATGCAGGTCAGAGACAGAAGTGTGAAGGAATACTGATGGAAAATAAAAACAAATTTATAATAATAATAATAAAATAATCCAAATCCTGAACATCCCAAGAGAGGAGGGCATGAATCAGAGACATATCCAGGAGGCCTTCAATCCACATTGGAGTTGAGCAGTTCTACAGAGATGACCAGAGGATCTGGCCAAAGAAACACAAGACTGGTCAGTAGAATGACTGCTTGAACAAAAAAATATAAAAGCCGGACTGTTGTCTTGTTAAAATGTTTGGCACTCCACAGTAATGCCAATTTTTAGGCCTATTTCAAAACTGCTCTTCGTGTCAAAGATCTTGGAGAAAATTGTTTAAAACCAGTTAACATTTTACTTAAAAGAGCACAACCTTCTTGAACTGTTTCAATCTGATTTTAAAACTCACCACAGTTCAACACTGTTGATAGTTGTTAATGATATTATTTTAGTCACAGTATCTGGTCACTGTGTAGTTTTACTTCTGTTGGACCCAACTACTGCCTTTGACACAGTGGACCCTCACATCCTCTTGTCTCATCTGGAGAACTGGGTGGACATTCAGGAACCTGCTCTACAGTGGTTTAGATCTTATTTAACAGAGAGAAGATTCTGTGTGCCAACTGGTGCTGTGGAGTCCTCTGTAGCACCTCATGTGGAGTACCTCAGGGATCTATATGTGGCTCCCTTCTGTTTTCCTTTTATTTGCTCCCTCTGGGATATATTCTATGGAAACATGGCAATTCTTTTCATTTTTATGCTGATGACAACCCCGGGTCGGGGAGGAGGTCCTGCCCCAAGTGGAGGAGTTTAAGTATCTCGGGATCTTGTTCACGAATGAGGGAAAACTGGAGCGTGAGATCGATAGGCGGATAGGTGCAGCGTCCGCAGTGAAGCGGGCGCTGTACCGGTCTGTCGTGGTGAAGAGAGAGCTGAGTCAAAAGGCAAAGCTCTCAATTTACCGATCGATCTACGTTCCCACCCTCATCTATGGTCATGAGCTTTGGGTTATGACCGAAAGAACAAGATCTCGGATACAAGCGGCTGAAATGAGTTTTCTCCGCAGGGTGGCTGGACTCTCCCTTAGAGATAGGGTGAGAAGCTCAGTCATCCGGGAGGGACTCGGAGTAGAGCCGCTGCTTCTCCACATCGAGAGGAGCCAGTTGAGGTGGCTCGGGCATCTGGTTAGGATGCCTCCTGGACGCCTCCCTGGTGAGGTGTTCCGGGCATGTCCCACCGGGAGGAGACCCAGAGGAAGACCCAGGATACGCTGGAGGGACTATGTTTCTCGGCTGGCCTGGGAACGCCTTGGGATTCCCCCAGAGGAGCTGCTCCAAGTGGCTGGGGAGAGGGAAGTCTGGGCCTCCCTACTTAGGCTGCTACCCCCGCGACCCGACCCCGGATAAGCGGAAGAAAATGGATGGATGGATGGATGGATGACAACCAAATGTATGTTCCATTAAAACAAGATAAACGGTACTCTGTGAAATGTATGGCAGAAGTCAGAGCATGGACGTCAGAACTTTTAACATTTTAATGAGGAAAAGACTGAGATCTTGTTTAAGTCCAGTGATGGTTCCAAAGGCCATGATGATCTGGGTCCTTTAACCAAACATCTGATTGAGACAGCAACTACAGTAATCTGGGTGAAAGGCTGGACAATGATTTTGAACTAAATGCACATATTAAATCAGTTGTCTAGATTTTATCACCTGAGAAAACTGGCCAAGGTTAAACCTTTCCTGTCACAACATCATTTTGAGATTTTGATCCAGGCTTTCATCACAACTCATCTGGACTACTATGATTCACTTTATGTCAGTCTGAGCCAGTCTTTACTGACTCGACTTCAGCTGGTTCAGAATGTTGCTGCTCGCCTTTTAACTGGTACCAGAAAATGAGACCACATCACCTGTTTTAGAATCACTACATTGGCCCCCAGTTCATTTCTGGATTAATTTTAAGGTTATTTTATTTGTTTTCAAATGTCTTCATGGTCTTGCCCCACAGTATCTGTCCGACCTGCTCCAGCTGTACGTTCCCTCATACTCTCTCAGGTCAGCAGATCAGCTGCAGCTGGTCATTCCAAAGTCCAACAGGAGGCTGATGAGAGGTGACCGAGCGTTCTGTCACTCCCCTAAACTGTGGAATGAGCTGCCTTTGACATCACTTCCTGTTTTTAAATCTTCTCTGAACACACATTTTTTTCCTCTTTGACTTTTAACGCTACCTGAAATGTTGGTTTTACTGTTTTTAATTTATTTGTTTTGTTGTTTTTACGGTTTTCTGTTTTCTGTTTATGTTTATGTTTATTAAATTTGTTCATTTTTTTTTTTACAAAAGAAATTATACAAGACAATCTCATAAATGATAATGTACAAAATATAAAAAAATGAAAGGTAGCAGAAAGAAGAATAAATCTTATTATATCTGCCCCTTACTTCCAACAATCAGATTAAACAATAATAATCTTCAACCAACAGTACAAAATGACTAACTCTTTCTAATTTTCTAACTAATACAATACACATTACGCTATTTCATATATTTTTTAACACATTTGTTTTGATCATTTTCTTAAATGTAAACATTGACTTGGCATTTTTAACTACATTCTCCAAGCCATTCCATAATCTAATTCCCTGGATTGAGGTAGAACGTCCCTTCAAACTAGTTCTGAATTGTGGTTTTACAAACATCTCTGTCCCCTTAAGATTATAACAACTTTGTCTTTTAACAAAATGCATTTGGATATTTAAAGGTAATGCATTATTTTGAGCCCTATACATAACTGATAAAATATTATAGTCTACCAAATCATGGAACTTCAATAACTTCAGTTGATAAAATAATGTACTTGATGGATGACGGTAATGTTTTCTAGTGATAATTCTTACAGCTCTTTTCTGTAATACAAAAATAGGCTTTGTGATTGTTTTACACGCATTCCCCCAAACATCAATACAATAGATTAAGTGTGGAACAATGATTGTGTTATACAACAAATACAGAGCTTTATCATTCAATAGGTCTCTGACTTTGTACAGTACTGCAATCGATTTAGCTATTTTTATTCTTACAGAATTTATGTGTTGTTTCCATGTCAGTTTGTCATCAATGATAACACCCAAAAACTTCACCTCACTCACTCTACAAATCTCAACACCCTCAATTTTGAGTGGAACATCAACAGTTTTCTTTTTATTACTGAATATCATGTAATTAGTTTTTTCTAGATTTAATGATAATTTATTTATTTTAAACCAAGTTTGTATCTTGACAAATTCTGTCTTTATCAATTCCAACATTTGTTCTATATCTTCACCTAAACAGAAAAAAGTAAAAACATTTACCAAGTCATTCACATATAAAATAAAAAGCTTTGGTCCAAGTACAGAGCCTTGGGGAACTCCACATGTGATATTACAGAGGTCAGATCTTACATCATTTATTTGTACAAATTGTTTCCTATCTTTTAAGTAGCTAGATACCCACTGTAATGCTGGTCCTCTAATACAATACAGTATTTGTTCAGTTTTTCAAGGAGAATGATGTGATCAATAGTATCAAATGCTTTTTTTAAATCAACAAAAATACTGTACAATACAAAACTTTATACTGTACAATATTGTTTTTGATCGACAGCAGTAGTTATTTGTTCCATTAATTCCATGAGAGCCATTGATGTAGAGTTTTTTGCTCTAAACCCATACTGACTGTTGCTTAGAATATTTTGTTTATCTATAAATTGATCTAGTCTGTTTACAAATAGTTTTTCAAGAATTTTTGAAAACTGTGGTAACAAGGATTTATGTTTTATGATTTTAATAGTTAATTACTTTTATTGTATCTGTTGATTTAATGTTTTTTATGCTTGTATGTGTTAGTGTACAGCACTTTGGCCAACTATGTTTTTAAAGTGCTTTATAAATAAAGTTGTATTGTATTGTGGAGTTTCTTTCCCAAATATGTAGCAGGTGTTGTGATCAAATATGACCAAACATCAAGAACATCATGTCTAAGGGAAATCTTACCACCTCCCATCATGCCAAGAACACCATCCTTACAGTGAAGTATGGTGGTGGCAGCATCATGCTGTGGGACTGGAAAACCTGTTAGAGTTAAAGGAAAAATTGGTGGCAAAAAGAGGCTTGAGAGAAACTTGAAGTCTTTCAGAAATCTGAGCCTGAGCTGGATGTCCACTTTCCAGCAGGACAATGACGATAAGCAGACTCCTGAAGAACACTAGCAGTTTGCGGAGAACCAGCTAAAGGTCCTAAAATAGTCGTCAAAGACCAGACCTCAGTCCAACTGAGAATTTCTGGTGTAATTTTAAAATAGTTGGATACAAGCAGCAGCATCTAACAAGTTTGAGTCAGGTCCTCTGGACGTAGTCTTCTTTGTTGAAACGTTTTGTCTTTTATCCAAAAGACTTCTTCAAGAAGTCTTTTGGATAAAAGATGAAACAGTTCAACAAGAAGAATCCGTCCAGAGGACCTGACTTAAACTTGTTAAGCCTGGTTTATACTTCTTGTCTCACGTCTTTTACCCCCCGTTGAGTGAACCCAGCGATGACGTAATTGTGTGTGTCACCGACCGCATTGAGTGTTTATACTTCTAAAAGACATGGGGATAATCCCTCCCTCTTCCCTCCCACTGCATACGTCACGCGCACTCCCACTGCATGTTTTATCAGGACAAACAGATTTAATATAATGATAGGCTCCATTACCTCGATTTGTGAGTCCGTTATCATGGGCGTAGCCAGGATTTCATGAGGGGCGGATTGTTTAAAGGAAACGTTGACCTTAAAATAGCAACACGCCTCGGTGGCTCACTGGAAACGCGTAGGTTTACCGCTCCAAAGCTTTTCTCGACTCGGGTTCGAATCTCACCTGGTTGAAGTTATTTTATGTTTGTCTTTTATTGGATTAAAAAAAAGGATTTTGTGTTAACCACAGGCATATTAACTTCTTTTTTATTTTTTATTTTATCCAATAAAAGACAAATGTAAAATAAGTTCAACCAGGTGAGATTCAAACCCGAGTCGAGAAAAGCTTTGGAGCGGCAACCCTACGCGTTTCCAGAGAGCCACCGAGGCTTGTTGCTATTTCAATGTCAATTTTTTCTTATGTCGGCTGTTGTAATGTTTGTAGTTGTCCCCCGGTGTTTAATGTATGTGTCCAGCCACTGCAAAGACAGAGGAACTGGATTGGTCCCGCCAGGATCCCCGCTCCGGACCGCCTCGGCGAGTTTCTCTTCAAAACTATCCATGTCTGTCAAAGCAAAAACAAAAACCGGCTTCTAAAAGAGTAGCGGGTAGTGGTGTCATACTCCATATATGGACATCCAAACAAAAAAACACCCACAAACTTTGAACCAATCACACGCTGCGAGCCGCATCGTCCACGTCTCAGAGTTTTGACTGGGGGCCATGTACAAGACAGCAGTCACCGGGGGATCGCAGCGGGAGTGCAGACGGAAGTTGCACAACTTTTTTCACTCAACGGGGTGTAAAAGACGTGTGACAAGAAGTATAAACCAGCCTTTAGATTTATCTAGCTGGATTATTGAGCATGCATCAGGACAAGCAGCAAAAGTTTGGACAAGAAGAATAGACAAAAAAAAAAAAAGATTAATTGGACCAAGACCATGAAAATGGACCTGAAGAGACTTGATGCTAAAACTGCTGCTAAAAACGGCACCACACAACATTGAATTTATTGGGCTGAATTAATATGCATGCCCGATTTTTTATAGTTTAATGTTTTGGGATTACTTAAAGCTGCTATATGTAGCTTTTGAACACGCTGGTACTTAGAAACTTTTTGAACAGAGACACGTTTCTGGTCCCTCCTCACTCAGAGCCATATATGACTCAGCTCCACCTCGCTCGCGCTGTAGCCTGGAATGCTCCGCCCCCACTACGTCCCGTCTCAACCGCTGCGAAGTTCTGTGATTATATGTTAATAAAACATTCTAAAATATAAAATAAAAACATGGAGAACTGGTCCAGCAAAACAAAAACACCCTGAAATCTGCAGAGCTTCACGCAGCCACGTTGGACATGATTTAATTCGCTCGTGACAAATTAATCCACTTCCTCATTTCTGTCAGTGGAGGTCTGGAGGAAGAAGCGATCACTTGACTTTTGGCAAAAAAACAAAAGAAAAGTCCAGAGCAGGGATGAAGAAGGGAGATTTAATACATTTGTGTCACATACAAAACAGTTTTGCATCGCTTTGCAATTATTTCAAAATGAACCTGCGCGGCCGCTGCGGGCTCGCTGCGGGCTGACAGGCGGGGGCGTGGGTTAGGGGGTGAGAAGTTAGAAGCTCTGTTTTTATTGGCTGAATGGCTGGTTATAAAGTCTGTTTTTATTGGCTGGTTAACCGCGGGCCGCTCTCTGGTTTTTATAAATGCTTTTATTACCACCGGGAGACACCAGAGGACTATCGTTTTTTTCAAAGATTAGCTGTCTAACATCAGTCTGTCAAAAAATAGTGACAGAGAGAAGAAATATGTTTATAAAATAAGCTACATACTGAAGCTTTAAAACTAGTTTTGATCCCATTTAATTTCATGGTAGGGCCCATGACTGAAAAAGCCCGATCTCCTCTGAGCTTCCACCTGGTTTTTGTAACAGCCAAAAGCAGTTGGTCAGGTGATCTCAGGGCCCGAGAAGGAACATAAGGTTTAAGTAGGTCAAACAGGTATGATGGAGCAAGACCGTTAATCCACTTAAATGTCAACAGGTGAACTTTAAAATCAATTCCGATCTGTACAGGGAGCCAGTGAAGGGAGGACAGAACTGGTGTAATGTGATCAAACCTACGAGTTCCTGTTAAGAGCAGAGCTGCAGCCTTTTGAACAAGCTGGAGACGTGAAATGGAGACCTGACTGACCCCAACATAGAGCGCATTAGGAAGTCGGCTCCTCTAAGTCTGACACCAGAGTTCTCAAACAGAAAAGGTAAAAAGCTCCGTCCAGGTCAGAGGTGAGTCGTGCCACAAGTGCAGGAGTACAAGAACCTGAACAAGACCAGCTACAAGGACTGGAATGGGCTTCCTTTGTAGGGTGGCAGGGTTCAGGCTTGAAGATAGAAAAACTGTCCTCTCTGGCCTGGGATCCTCTTTAGATCCCCCAGGAGGAGTTGGAGCGTATTGCTGGGGAGAGAACTGTCGTGGTTTCCCTCCTGGACCAGCTGCTCTGTGAACTGACCAGGAGTCAGCAGCACGAAATGGATGGATGGACCCTTCTCTTCATTCTTACAAAATCCTAAATAACTCGGCAAATAAATAACTCGCCAGGTTATCTAGCTGTTTTTCATTACGTTTCTTTTTCTTATCATTTTGTTTTCTATTGTAAAAAAAAAAACCTTTAATTTGTACGACTCATTTATGATTGTCTATTGTTGTTGTTATCCACCGTTGTCATCACTCTTTGTTAAAATCCAGGTCTCTCTTGTAAATGAGTCCTCATAGCTCAATGGGATTAACCTGTTTAAATAAAGGTTGAGAAAAAAAATCTTATTTAAAAGAGCTCTTCATCCCTCATCATCCCACAAGACCTCTCAGTTCTCTACAGTCAGGTTCAATTGTTGTTTCAAGATTTTCTAAAAAGACCCAGGCAGGCCGACCTGCAGTTCTCTGACCCCTCTGCTTCCTGATTGGGTTCATAATGTTGACTCAATTTCTGCTTTTAAAACTAAATTAACTGAGCTATTATCTTGCAGCATGCGTAGCATTATCAGCTTAGCGTCTCCTGTTTGGGAACATTATGACTTTCTTGTTAAAAGACGTGAACAAATCCAAAACTGTGTCAAAGTTGTTTCACGGAGATTGGATCTGCAGCAGGCAACACGTCTGACTTGTTAACACGCTTGAAACAACATCATCCAAAGGTGAACGTCTCTTCTACAAGCAAGAAAAGCAGCTTGTTGCAAAGACCAATAACACAGCAGCATTTAAATAACCTTCATCAGGAAATAATATAATATTTGAGCCATATCGCCCACCCTACTGCCATCTCTCCAAGACATTTCCAACCCTCCACTGGTATGTCATCAGGTCCTACTGGCTTCCCCTTCTTCATTCTTTTCAGAGCTTTTCGCCCACCCCTACTGCCATCTCTCCAAGACATTTCCAACCCTCCACTGGTATGTCATCAGGTCCTACTGCCTTCCCCTTCTTCATTCTTTTCAGAGCTTTCCGGACTTCACCCTCACTAATCTTTCCCACTTCCTGGTCCAAAGTTCAAAGAACTCCTTCAATCTTCCTGTCACACTCTCCTCACTTGTTAGAACATTACCATTCCTATCTTTAATAAGCCTAACCTACTACATGTCCTTTCCAGCCTGATCCCTCTGTCTTGCCAATCAGTACAAGTCCTTCTAGCTCTCTTTAGTGTCCAGTCTTCCATACAACTCATTGTACGCCCTCTGCTTTGCCTTAGCTACTTCCCTCTTTGCTCTATGTACCATCTCCTTATATTCCTGTCTCCTCTCTTCAGTCCTCTCACTGTCATATTTCTTCTTGGGTAACTTCTCTCTGAATATATTCATGCACTTTACTATTCCACCACCAGGTTTCCTTATCATCCATTCTCTGTGCAGATGAAACATGAAGAACCTTCCTACCTGTCTCTCTAATTACTTTTGCTGTAATAGCCTAGTCACTTGGAAGCTCTTTCTTACCACCCAGAGCCTTTAACAGCTCCTCTCTGAATTTCTCACAACATTCTACACAACAAGCTACAACCACAATCAAGTTTATGAAAACACCTTAGGTCAGGTCACAGGTGTGATACTAGATGTGCATCCTGATGCTGTCTGGAAGAGGTGTGCCATGGTTAGGTCAGAATGCAGGTGTTTGTGGAAGTATTGTACCAGCAATGTGCTGCTGATGTACAGACCATGGTGAAGGTTAGGAATGCGCAATATAAACGGTACATAGTAGAAACGATAGACATTTAGCCTACGATAGAGATCTGTCTTCTACCGGCTAACCGCAGTAATGCTGTCTGATGTAAAATCAGAGTTGTCAGATTTAATCTTTACTTTTTTTTAGTTTAAAATTGTGCATAAGTGGTTTTAAAGTCTTTTCTTCAAGTGCTAAGTAGCGAAGCTATAAGCTAACTTCGTCCGGCTTGCCATAGTGTTGCCCTATTCGGATGCATGCGCAAAGATGGTGTAGTGGCAAGGGAACTGGACTTGGGATCCGGAGGACCCTGGCTCGAACCCCAGTCACGGCATAGTTTTGTGGTGTGTTTGAGCAGCACATCTAATCACTACTGCTCCCCGGCGCGCTTTCTATAGCTGCCCGCTGCCACCTGGTGGTGATTGGGTTAAATGCAGAGTCAAATTTCGTCTTGTGTGGAAACATGCATAGATGACAAAAATATGACATTATTATTATTATTATTAAAACGCTGTGTTCTGTTGAAAGTTTTTTTTTTGTCGAAAGTTAAAGTAAGCGTTGGTCATCTTTAGAGAAAGCTGCCCTCTGATCTGTGAACAGAACGCTGTGTTGTGTGATTTTACTGCGAGACCCTCTGGTCAAAACCACAGAGGAAACTGGTTGCCTTGTCATCCATCCATCCATCCATCCATCTTCTTCCGCTTATCCAAGGTCGGGTCGCGGGGGTAGCAGCCTAAGTAGGGAGGCCCAGACTTCCCTCTCCCCAGCCACTTGGAGCAGCTCCTCCGGGGGAATCCCAAGGCGTTCCCAGGCCAGCCGAGAAACATAGTCCCTCCAGCGCGTCCTGGGTCTTCCTCTGGGTCTCCTCCCGGTGGGACGTGCCCGGAACACCTCACCAGGGAGGCGTCCAGGAGGCATCCTAACCAGATGCCCGAGCCACCTCAACTGGCTCCTCTCGATGTGGAGAAGCAGCGGCTCTACTCCGAGTCCCTCCCGGATGACTGAGCTTCTCACCCTATCTCTAAGGGAGAGTCCAGCCACCCTGCGGAGAAAACTCATTTCAGCCGCTTGTATCCGAGATCTTGTTCTTTCGGTCATAACCCAAAGCTCATGACCATAGATGAGGGTGGGAACGTAGATCGATCGGTAAATTGAGAGCTTTGCCTTTTGACTCAGCTCTCTCTTCACCACGACAGACCGGTACAGCGCCCGCTTCACTGCGGACGCTGCACCTATCCGCCTATCGATCTCACGCTCCAGTTTTCCCTCATTCGTGAACAAGATCCCGAGATACTTAAACTCCTCCACTTGGGGCAGGACCTCCTCCCCGACCCGGAGAGGGCATGCTACCCTTTTCCGGCTCAAGACCATGGCCTCGGATTTGGAGGAACTGATCCTCATCCCGGCCGCATCGCATTCAGCTGCAAACCGCTCCAGCGAAAGCTGTAGATCACGAGCTGATGAAGCCAATAGGACCACATCATCTGCAAAAAACAGAGAAGCGATTCTAAGGTCACCAAAACGGATCCTCTCAACACCTTGGCTGCGCCTAGAAATTCTGTCCATAAAAGTTATGAACAGAATCGGTGACAAAGGGCAACCTTGGCGGAGTCCAACTCTCACCGGAAACGAGCCTGACTTACTGCCGGCAATGCGGACCAAGCTCTGACACCGGTCGTACAGGGACCTAACAGCCCTTATCAAAGGGCCTGGTACCCCATACTCCCGGAGTACCCCCCACAGAACCCCCCGAGGGACGCGGTCGAATGCCTTCTCCAAGTCCACAAAGCACATGTAAACTGGTTGGGCAAACTCCCACGCACCCTCCAGGACCCTGCTGAGGGTGTAGAGCTGGTCCAGTGTTCCACGACCAGGACGAAAACCACACTGCTCCTCCTGAATCCGAGGTTCGACTATCCGACGGACCCTCCTCTCCAGAACCCCTGAATAGACCTTACCAGGGAGGCTTAAGAGTGTGATCCCCCTATAGTTGGAACACACCCTACGGTCCCCCTTTTGGTTGCCTTGTCAGCTCTCCTTAAAGCTGAAGGAGACGCCCTCTAGAGGGTTGGAGGCTGAAGTGTTTTCAGTGTAAAATGCTGCTCTGTTACTGTTCATTTCTGAAGTGACAATATTGGAAACCGTTAAGAGTTAACAACATATTCTTTAATTTAAAACTTATGGCTAAAACTACACAAGATATATTTTGCACTGTTTTGCACTACAAGAAAGAAGCCTAATGCTTGAGTTGTTAATTATTTAAAAACTCTCTGGACCTAGTAGTGACATTTTATTTTGTGGTATAGCAGCACCCTGTCGTGGTGAAGAGAGAGCTGAGTCAAAAGGCAAAGCTCTCAATTTACCGATCGATCTACGTTCCCACCCTCATCTATGGTCATGAGCTTTGGGTTATGACCGAAAGAACAAGATCTCGGATACAAGCGGCTGAAATGAGTTTTCTCCGCAGGGTGGCTGGACTCTCCCTTAGAGATAGGGTGAGAAGCTCAGTCATCCGGGAGGGACTCGGAGTAGAGCCGCTGCTTCTCCACATCGAGAGGAGCCAGTTGAGGTGGCTCGGGCATCTGGTTAGGATGCCTCCTGGACGCCTCCCTGGTGAGGTGTTCCGGGCATGTCCCACCGGGAGGAGACCCAGAGGAAGACCCAGGATACGCTGGAGGGACTATGTTTCTCGGCTGGCCTGGGAACGCCTTGGGATTCCCCCAGAGGAGCTGCTCCAAGTGGCTGGGGAGAGGGAAGTCTGGGCCTCCCTACTTAGGCTGCTACCCCCGCGACCCGACCCCGGATAAGCGGAAGAAAATGGATGGATGGATGGATGGATGGATGGATGGTATAGCAGTTTTCAAAATAAATTATGGCAAAAGGACACCCTATGCTTTTTTTTTCATTCCTATTGCAAGTTTCATACCAAAAACATATCGTTATCGCCCCCTTTCACAATACATATCGTGATATGAATTTTATGCCATATCGCACATCCCTAGTGAAGGTCCAGAAAAACATCTCAGGGATGCAGAAATAGTAACTGTCATGATATGATGATGTAACAGTTTAGCCACTTGGTGTCAGTATAACTCTTGGTTAGCTCGATGGTGTGTGTGAAGAAAAAGAATGGAGAACTGAGATTGTGCATGGATCCAAAGGATTTGAATGAAAACATTAAACGTGAGCATTACCAGATACCTAAACGTGAAGAAATTACTAGTGAAATGACGGGTGCAAGATATTTCACAAAATTGGATGCTTCACAAGGTTTTTGGCAGCTGAAACTTGATGAAAGTAGCAGCAAGTATTGTACTTTCAATACTCCTTTTGGCAGATACAGTACTGTTTTTTGAGGCTACCATTTGGAATAATCTCAACATCTGAAATATTTCACAGAGCAATGGAACAGATTGTTGAAGGACTTGAAGGAGTGCGAGTGTATGTCGATGACATCATAATCTGGGGTTCTACTTGTCAAGAGCACAATTAGAGGCTCGTCAAAGTTTTAGAGCGCATTAAAAGTCATGGACTAAAACTCAACAAAAGTAAATGTCTTTTTGGAGTTGAAGAAATTGTATTTTTGGGAGATAAGTTATCGGTACAGGGCATACAGCCAAGTCAAGAAAAAATAAATGCCATACTTAACATGTCAATACCCAAAGATAAAACTGGAGTACAGCGCATCATGGGAGTGATAAACTTTGTTGGTAAATTTATTCCCAATCTCGCAGCTAGAATGTCCAGTATTAGACAACTTTTGTGTAAAGAAAACGATTTTCAGTGGGCTGATGAACATGATTGTGAGTGGGAAAGCCTTAAAAAACTACTGACTACTGCACCTGTGCTGACCTTTTATGATCCAGCAAAGAGCATTAAGGTGTCGACAGATGCTTCCAAGGATGGTTTAGGAGCTGTGTTACTGCAAGCTGAGGGTGAGCTGTGGAAACCAGTTGCTTATGCATCCAGATCAATGACAGAAGCAGAGTGTCGTTATGCTCAGATTGAAAAAGAATGTCTAGGATTAGTTTTTGGATTGGAGAGGTTTCACAGTTATGTTTATGGCTTACCATCATTCACTGTAGAAACAGATCATCGACCACTTGTAACAATTGTGAGAAAGAATTTGAATGATATGTCTCCAAGAATTCAACGAATGATGATGAAACTTCAGAGATATGATTTCGAACTGATATATACGCCAGGAAAACACCTTATCATAGCTGATGCACTGTCACGAGCACCTCTTAAGGATGCAATGAGTACTACTGCAGAAGATGTGGAAAGCTATGTGAACATGGTGTGTGCAGCTCTACCTGTATCTAATGCAAAGTTTGGACAGATAGTAGCAGAAACAGCAGCTGATGCAGAGTTACAACGTGTGGTTGAACACATGGAGAATGGATGGCCAGAAGGATCTAGTTCATTATTCTACCACATTAGAAGTGAATTGAGCCATGTGGATGGACTTTTATTAAAGCAGAACAGGATTGTTATTCCACAAAATTTACGGCAAGATATTCTGTGTAGAATACATGAAGGTCATCTTGGTATTGAGAAATGCAAAAGAAGGGCCAGGGAAACTGTGTTTTGGCCAGGAATAAATAGAGACATTGAAAGAATGATAGGATCATGTGAAACATGTCAAAAACACAGAAATAAGCAAACTAAAGAACCTATGATTATTATGGACATGCCAATGGAACCATGGCATAAAGTGGGAATGGATTTGTTTCATCTTCAGGGCAAAGACTACTTAGTTGTCATTGATTACTATTCTAACTTTCCTGAGATGGCATTGTTGTCAAGTACATCATCAACTGGTGTGATTACACATGTGAAATCCATTTTTGCCAGGCATGGTATTCCATATGTGGTTGTAAGTGATAATGGACCATGTTTCAGTAGCAAGGAGTGGAAGATGTTTGTAGATCATTATGGATTTGAACACATTACATCAAGCCCCCTGTATCCTCAGTCAAATGGGAAGGCTGAAAAAGGCGTTCATATTCTCAAACAACTACTGAAGAAAGCTGCTGACAGTGGTTCAGATCCTTATCTTGCTTTGCTTAGTTATCGAGCGTCACCTCTGGAATGTGGATTATCACCAGGAGAATTGTTGATGAATAGAAAACTGCGAACTACATTACCATGTTACACTAAAGTGAGAAAGATTCCAAAACTACATCGAAAGCTAAGATCTTTAAAAGCTAAACAAAAACATGTGTATGACAAAACAACAAAGCAGCTTCCGCTTCTCAACAGAAATGACACAGTCAGAATTGAAGATTCTGGTAGATGGATGACCAAAGCTAATGTTCTTGAAGAAGTTGCTCCTCGATCTTTTACAGTAAAAACTGAGGAAGGACAAATAATTAGACGTAATAGACGCAGTTTGCTTAAAATACAAAAAACTGTTAAGGAGCCAGTTGTTTTTGGTGAAGGGGATGGAGTAGACGAAACAGACGGAGAAGGTCATAAATCATCTCCATCTAATTCTATTTCTTTATCTTCTTCAAGCACAGAGATTTCTAGTGAACCTGTCTTAAGAAGATCAACAAGGCAGATAAAGAAACCTCAAAGACTGAACTTGTGATTTAAAGGTTAATGAATATATGTATTATTGTAAATGTAATGTGATGTTTTAAAGAAAGGAGGATGTAATGATATGATGACATAACATTTTAAGGTTAATGAATATGTGTATTATTGTAAATGTATATTGTGATGTTTTAAAGAAAGGATGTCATGATATGATGATATAACATTTAAAGGTTAATGAATATGTGTATTATTGTAAATGTATATTGTGATATTTTAAAGAAAGGAGGATGTCATGCAAAAAAAACTTATGTACAGTACTTTGGAAGTAGCTGCATTGTGACACTGCCTTTACACAAATGTACCACAATCCAGCCACATTCTGTAGGTTGTGCAGGTGGTAGGGGGCATCATCCAGGATGATGGGGGCTTTTTGAAGTAAGGGAGTCTGATATTTTACAGTACAGATGAAACATGTCTGACTGATTACCGTAAAGTTAGCATGAAGTCGAATCCTGGAGTAATGGCTCCAAACTTCTGTTGTCTCACATTTTCTGCAAACCTGTAGGTGAATTCTTTACATTGCTGGAAGGAGAAAAGAAACCCTGTCAGGATGTCACCCATCATCAGCGTGTCCACATCAGAAACTGGGGGGCTTCTGTATGTACAGTATTGTATACTAGCTAACAGGGCAGGTGTTTGATAATCAAACACAGCTCGTCGTCTTGGTTCTTACACAGGATGAAGACAGTCATTCACACATTCTGTTGACATTTGTACTCAGGGAAATGTTCAAGACTACATAAGAACTTTATTTTAATTATTTATTTCACGTTTTATAATGTAGCATGTTTAATTTATTTTTATATCACTTATTTTATTTACTTTTCATTTTATAAGCTTTTATATGAATGTTTATTTCTGTCTGTACCTCATCTGTGTTCGCTGGTTAAACTGGTCTATGTAAATGAGTCCTCATGACTCAATGAGACTAACATGTGTAATAGAATAATAATGATGTTTAGTAAGGTTTTTAAACACTTACTGAGCCACCATTATTGGATGCGCAGTTGAGCAGATTTTAATCTTGCACAAACTGCCACCAAATGCGCGAGTTCTTCCTTTTTCCGATACTAAATTGTTTTTACTGTGATTAGACAAGAAATGTAACTTCACAGGAAACTTCAATTTATATTGGTCTACCAAAAAAATAGACCTTTTATTGAAACTATCACAAGAATTACATTAAACATTTGTATCGATATTAGCTCTGATTTAATAACTACGTTGACAAGAATTCAAATTAAAACAAACAGACAATTAGGAACTTAACTGTTGGCACATTTACTTGACAGATTAAATAGCTTATGAAAAATAAGAAATAGGAGGAAGGAGTTCTGGAGCTAAGTTAACTAAAGTTGTTTACTTTGAACCAACCAGGGTGGCAAGCTTTCCCATACGGATCTTAGCTGTACTTCCGACACGTGCAGCATACAAACAACGCCTCTTTACCTGGTGACGAGACGTCTTGCGAGGTGAGGACTGAGAAGTTTGTGGACACTAACGGACTGTGTGGTCCAGTGAGCGTCCAGATGACTTCGTGCGTGTATGACTGGGTCAGACGAGCGGGAGCACGCGTTCACCGGCAGGAACAGACTCCAATCGCACTGGTTGAACTTTCAAAATAAAACTTTAGAAAACAAATTCTTCAGAAAGGAGAGTGAATGGATCAAAGTAAGGCTTTACTATGATCCCCGCTGAGACGTGGGTCGTTGACACCTGACCGGGACGTCTCCAGCTTTCAGAGAGGAGAGAGCAGGTTGACCGTTCGTCTGACCCAGTCATACACGCACGAAGTCATCTGGACGCTCACTGGACCACACAGTCCGTTATGGTTTGTTCACACAGAGCAGCGTTTTGACCTCCGAAAACGCTCCTCACGCACGGAAGTGGACGCGCTGCCCCCTGGTGTCCAAACTGTAGTGTTGCGGCGGCTTCGTGGCAGCGGCGTCGTGGGGGCGGGGTGTGGGAGGAGCGTCGTGATTCTCTTTCCGGTCTGATGTGTTGTTGTTGTCGTCTGTTCTCAAAATGGCGGATGATGTGGAGGCAGCTTTATTAATATGTTTGCTAGTGGCACGCCGAAGACGTGCAAGGCGCCGTGTCTGGGTCCATGAAACTATTCAGAGGCGTTCTGAATTCGGGGAGTTTCACCATTTAATCCAGGAGCTGCGCATGGACGACCAGCGCTTTCAGCGGTACTTCCGTCTCAACCGTGCCCAATTTGACGACCTGCTGTCTCGTGTTGGTGGCCGCATCACCTACCAGGACACCAGCTACAGGCGCGCGATTCCTGCAGAAGAACGCTTGGCCATCTGTCTCCGGTTGGTTATTTGCAACAACAGATAAATAGCGCGAATATCTGTCTCTGTTTCTGTCATATACTGTATGTATGTATATATATATATATATATATATATATATATATATATAT
>JBBPBX010002352.1:3039-35681 GCA_038048925.1 Garcialebias charrua | reverse complement strand
CTAGCTACATGAAATGTAAATTTTCTTATGTAGATTTACACCAGCCAGTTTCTCCTACGCATGTAAAGACTCGCACACCAATTCTATGTAGAAAACAGATTTATTTACAGGTAGAAAACACATTTAAAAGTAGAAAACACATTGCTATCTAAAATAAAAAAACACAGTTATTTAAAAGTAGAAAACACATTGCTATCTAAAATAAACAAAACACAGTTATTTAAAAGTAGAAAACACATTGCTATCTAAAAAAACCTAATAATATATACATATATACAAAGTGTATATGTGTGTATATATATGTGTGTGTGTGTGTATATATATATGTATGTATATACAAAGTGTGTATTATATATATATATGTATATACAAAGTATATATATGTAGATATATTTATATATATGTATATATATTTATATATATTTATATATATATATTTATATATATATATATATATATATATATATATATATGTGTGTGTACTGTATTTAGACTTCCTCGGACGTCACTGGACCCACTCTGTCGCCAGTCGACTCCTCAAAAACCATTGTGTATATTTTATATTGTAGTCTCTCACGCTGTAATGCGGGCATACGTTTAAGGGGATCAGCCAACGACAACAGAAAATGATCTACTGCATCGAGGGGAGGTGGTGGTGGGGGCAGTGTGGCAGCCATGTCACTTCTTTTATTCAAAAATTCGAGCACATTACGCTCAAAGTCATTGCGCTGCATGGGTCCCTGCTCCCTACGGGGTCTCTTCCGCGCTGATCCTGTAAAGAACACAGTACATGTGTTGAATGTTAGATGAGCTTTCAATTAATTGTTCTTATGAGTTTACATATGTTCTGTGTGTGGGTGTGTTTTGAAGTGGGGGAGATTTTGCCACCACTGGATCAGTTGTGTGTGTATTTGTGTCTGTGGTTTTTTGACACTAAATCTAGAAAAAAAGTACGATGAGAGTCACACCAGGGGCACACGAGGAAGGTGCTGGCATCACAGGTGCTGGCATCACAGACGTGGTGGATGATGGTACTGGAAAAGGAGAAGACGTTCTCACAGGAGTTGTCACTGCGGAGGCGGTTTGAGCCAGCTCCAACACACCTACGTCAATGGTTTCTGTGAATCAAATAACAAATAAAAATTTTATTTAACTTGAAATACATATAACAACATTGCAGTATGTCTGTGAGTCACAACTTACCAAGAATAGACGAGGCCTCGAATGCTGCTGAATCGTCTTCAGCCTCCTCTTGGTCTTGCGTCTCGTCGTAAGCGGCCTGGTCCTCTGTGTAGCTGTCCACATCTGTCCTGTCCTGCATGTTGCCACTGGTTGGACGTGGCGTGACAAACGGCTTCATGAAGGACATGACCGCCATGTACTTCCATTTCACAGTGTTGTCTGCGGCTGCACCACTCCTGTTTCTGTCTCGCTCCTTCTTCACTTCCTTTGCGTATGTGTCACGAAGACTTTTCCACCTCTTCTTGCATGCTTCCACTAAACAAAGGCATTGAAAAACGTTAAATGTGTTGGCTATACTTTGTGATAGCTGAAATCATTCTTATTTTTATCCAATTTGTGATGTTGTTTGAAGGTTATGATTGTTTGAACAAACTGTGAAATAAGGGGCAGATATAATAAGATTTCATCTTCTTTCTGCTCCCTTCATTTTATCCTACTTGTATTGTTGTATCTGATGAAACTGTCTTGTATTGTTCTTTTATTGATGTTTATTCATTCGTTTTAAAAGAACAATACAAGACAGTTTCATCAGATACAAGAATACAAGTAGGATAAAATGAAGGGAGCAGAAAGAAGATGAAATCTTATTATATCTGCCCCTAAACATCAAATCAAAATCAAATCGGTTAGCAGAGAAGAAGAACGTTAACGTTAATAACGTTAATTGTGAACGTTAAACGTTAAACTTACCCGGTAAACCGACTTCATCACTGACACTACGCCAGGCAACGAGCTTTTTATTTCTGTCTCTGTAGAGGACATTTGACTGGTCGTAAAGGACTTCATGTGTACACACAGCAACGATGAGTTTCTCCTCCATTGTACACAACTTCGCGCTTTCTTTCTGTCCAACAAACAATACGTCACACAGTTGCGCATGCGCACAACCGTCCCCTCGTTCCGCGTCACATAGCTCCACCCCGACTCTCCCTGATTGGTTGACACACCAACCAATCAGGTAGATTTGAGCGGCGTTTGAACGTTTGAACCGCGAAAACTTCAGCTCAGCTGAAGCGGAACTTGGAAGCCGACGCCGGTTCACGTACACGGAAAAACGCTCCTCAGAACGCGCAACACGCACGCGACCTGACGCCAGACGCCAGGAGGTGCCTAGGTGCGTCCACCATTGACTTTACATGGAAGCTGGAAGCTTGGAGGTCAAAACGCTGCTCTGTGTGAACACACCATTAGTGTCCACAAACTTCTCAGTCCTCACCTCGCAAGACGTCTCGTCACCAGGTAAAGAGGCGTTGTTTGTATGCTGCACGTGTCGGAAGTACAGCTAAGATCCGTATGGGAAAGCTTGCCACCCTGGTTGGTTCAAAGTAAACAACTTTGGTTAACTTAGCTCCAGAACTCCTTCCTCCTATTTCTTATTTTTCATAAGCTATTTAATCTGTCAAGTAAATGTGCCAACAGTTAAGTTCCTAATTGTCTGTTTGTTTTAATTTGAATTCTTGTCAACGTAGTTATTAAATCAGAGCTAATATCGATACAAATGTTTAATGTAATTCTTGTGATAGTTTCAATAAAAGGTCTATTTTTTTGGTAGACCAATATAAATTGAAGTTTCCTGTGAAGTTACATTTCTTGTCTAATCACAGTAAAAACAATTTAGTATCGGAAAAAGGAAGAACTCGCACATTTGGTGGCAGTTTGTGCAAGATTAAAATCTGCTCAACTGCGCATCCAATAATGGTGGCTCAGTAAGTGTTTAAAAACCTTACTAAACATCATTATTATTCTATTACAATTGGTGGCCCGTACGGGGAGCACAGAAAATGTTATGGCTAACTTCATAGACAACACAAAAGAAGCTGCAAGTTAAACGTTTACTCTGACCTTGTGCTTTAGATTCAAAGACTTCTTGTTGTGCAGAAATAAACCAGCAGAAGGGTCAAAGTCATGCAAGTAACAGATCATCATTAAAAATGACAAAAATATACTGTAGATCAATTCTGAATTAACACACATTAAAGAGAAAGTTCAATCTGATTAATTAGTGTCCATTAATTCATAATAATTGTTAACCAAAATATAAGTGTCAATTTGTCTCCTTGAGGGCTTCAAGAAGGTGTAACACTTAGAGTTCCAGAGAGATGTGGAGAGGTGTACTTGAAGGTCAAGACAGAAATATCAAAGGCTAGGTGTATCACTACACATGTAAACTCAACTTTTATCTATACAGGCTAGTCTCACTGAGTCATGAGGACGTATTTACAAGAGAGACCTGTTAATACAGGTCTCAAATACAACTGGTATGTTCAAAAGGTGGATGATCTACTACAGAGAGCATTTATAGTGTCCAGCTGAACCAAACTAAACTGTGGATATTGTTGGCCCTTCACAGCCTTAGTGGTGGGAATAATTATAATAACAACAATAATAAAAATACATTACAAATATGGACAGATTTTATTTGCATGTAATGTCCATCCCTAATAAACTTTGTATTCAAAGTCACAAGTTTTTTTAATATTTTCTTAGCATTTGGCAGCAGTGCCTTTACCCTCCTGCTGTCCCTGGTTAATTTGGACCCAAGCGCAGCAGGAGGGTTACTCTGCTAAACGGGGGTCAAACATTTTGAGTTTCCTTCCACAAACTTCTCCCATGAGTTTGCTGGAACGTTGTCCCATTCCTGACTGAACTGTCAGTTTGTAGGTCGCCTCTTCATCTCTGTCCACAGGTTTTCGATCAGGACTTTGTGAAGGCTGCTCCAAAACATGGACTTTGTTGTTCTTCAGACACTTTGTACCTATAGGTCAGTGTGCTGCTGAGAGACATTGTCCCTGTGAAGACACATTGTTCCTGACTGAAGTCTTCAGATGTTGCTTCAGTATTTCCACATCATGTTCTTTCATTATGACGACATCTATTTTAAGAAAATCACCAGTCCTTCCTGCAGCAAAACACCCCCACAGCATGATGCTGCCACCCCCGTGCTTCACAGCTGGATGGTACAATCCTTCCCCATTTTCCTCCAAATGTAACGGCGGTCATTCTGTCCAAACAGTTCAGTTTTAGTTTCATCAGATCACGGGACATGTCTCTAAGAGTTCAGGTCTGTGTCTGGGTGTTACAAACTGTAATGTGTGGTTTTAATGTTGCTTCTTCCTCACAGAGTGGGGTTCCAGTCCACGATAGTCCAGGACTTTTCTCTGTGGATAATGAGGCTCCCTGACCAGCCTCAGCAGCTACTTCATTATCATCTTCATCTTTGGTTTGGGGTTAATGTGCACGTTTTGCACCAAAACACGTTCATCTAAGGAACACAGAACCCATCTCCTTCCTGAGGGATATGATGGCAGCACATTTCCATGGAGCCAGACCAATATATTTGGTAGGGAGGATCATTTAGGCTGATATAGACGTTTGGGGAACTTTCATGTCGGTGATAATTGTCCCATTATGCACGGGCGTTTCTTTGTTTCATTTATATTTATGTAACACACTTGATAACTTTATGGTGAATGGTGGAGGATAAAAAATATGAATGCACGTTAGGAAGACTGTTTTTATGACCAGTGCACCACTGGTAAACCTATTGTGGGACTAGCATGGCTCATTAGCTTAGCTTCATGGTTGCTAACAGCTGTGCTAAATAAACAAGCCCCTCCACTCGCTGTTTAATTAGATTCTTGTGAGGTGGACAAAACAAAACAACATTTCAGCCACTATATCGGTTATCAGCCGTCACCTGCCCCTCCCAGTATTAGTGTTAGTTTGTTTTTATGTGTCTGAGCAGATGAACCTTCAGACATCTGGAAACTGGATCTAAGAATGAACCAGAGTGTGGAGCTCCACAACTCTCCCTCTGATGTTGTGGCTGGTTTCTTCAGATTTCCCATGATGCCACACAAAGAAGCAGTGTGTTGGAGGCGCACTTCCAATTAACTCAGATGTTGTCAGCCAATCAAAATCTTTCAAAGACATGACATCATCATCTAGGTTCCCCAAATTGTTTGAAAACAAAGACATTTCAGTGGATGTAAACTGGTGATTTTTTTAATATTCATAAAATTGCTCCAAAAAAAAACTATATATACAGTATATATATATTGTATTATCATTTAAATATGTTCGTTTTTGCAAACAAAATGATGAATCACTTTAATTTTGCTTTAAAAGTGATTTTAAACTTCAAGCCGTGTTTAATCATGGGAAATCTGATTACACACAAACGCACCATCTGTGACGTAGTGAGAGGCAGAGGGCTCTGGTCTCTTTAATAGCGGACAATTTAAAACCCGACTAATTTATCAATCTATGTGAAGATTTGAGCTATTTGTCTTCATTTTGGGAAGCAGAAAATAGTTTGGGTGATGGAACAAGAAACAACAGGATCTAATTTAGGTCTGATGCTGTATCAGACTGACCTTCATGTGGAGCTGCTCACACCCGCGCACCGTGACAAGCCCAGAGCTCTGCCTCACACTACGTCACAGATGGTGCGTTCGCGTGTAATCTGATTTCCCATGATTAAACACGGCTTGAAGTTCAAAATCACTTTTAAAGCAAAATTAAAGTGATTTATCATTTTGTTTGCAAAAACGAACATATTTAAATGATAAAAGATGTATATTTTGAGCAATTTTATGAAAATTTGAAAATCATGTCAGTGGGGCTTTAAGCAATAGAAATAATTTTATGAATCCAAACTGAGTTAAAACATGGCAGGGTTATTCTGAATTCATGTCAGAGAAAAGTGTGTAAATACAAAGTATCTGTTTTCAGCTGTTTCAACTTTTTTAACTCAATAATTAGATCAATTTACTAGTTCTTGTAAAAAAAATGTAGATGTTTAATAAAATAAAGTAGAATTTAAATGAGACATGTGTAATAATACATTTTTGCTTCCATGTTCCCACACATTTGTTCTAAAAGTCGATGCTGACAGATATTTGATCACCAAACCTCTTCTGAGTGGAACTCTGCTCTTGTTTCTACTTTGAAGAGGATGAGCCACTAAAACACAACTAGTGTATTCAATGTTACACAACATATTCAACAGTATTCCAGTGTAAAGTGTTATCCAGTCACTAACATCCAACACTGGTAATGTGGTGAACCCCTACTAAGGGTGGATGTGAACACTGTAGTCCTCACCTGCAACTTGTCTGGAGCTGTGACCAGAACAGCAGCCACCAGTGCTCCAGCTGAAGCCCCTGCACAAGCCCTCGTGGACCCCAGCAGCTTGTCCCCATGGCGGAGCAAAGCCCCCACAACGCCCAGGTGGTAGATCCCCGCAAAACCACAAGCAGCAAAGGACAGATTTAGGACGGACATCCTCAGCACCTGAACAGAAACGACATCACGGCTCAAAGAAAAGGACAAGGCATCGTCTGCTCAGACACTTCAGGACTGTGCATTCTGTACGCTGGTGCAGTGGTTCATGCTGTTGTCTGACAACTAAAAGGCTGCCGGTTCAAACCTCCTCTGAGGTGTCGCTGTGTGAAATGAGTTCCCTCCCATAGTCATAAAACACGTAGCTTAGCTCAATTAGAGATTCTACATGTTGAGGTCGTTCTGCACGCTTCTCTGCAGGTGTAACGCGTGAGGAGGACTTCTGCTCCAAAACCTGGTTTGTAGAAAGGATTTTCATTATTTCACATTTGCTCTACGACTCGTTACTTCAACCCCAGGTTTTAGTCGATGTACAGACGTCACCCAGTGTCTGTTTAGATGATTATGGAGAAGTCTTTAAACATTTTTTACAATAAAAATGATAATTAGAACCAAATATAACTTTGTTTACTCCAGCTGTCAGAAGAATAAAATATTCATTTCAGGCCGATGAGTTCTGTTTTGAGCTTCAGCAAAATGTGGTGTGTTTGAAGCAGAGTCATTAAAAACCCAAATCCCACATGAGACTAGTGCGTGAAATGTCATCATGACCTGCTGGAGTGAACCCTGATGGTGTGTTAGCAAAAAATGAACCCCTGGACAGATTTTCACTGGATGGACATCTCCCATTAACTACTGAAGTCAACGTGATTTAAGATGGCTGCCACAGCTAATTAACACTGGCTGACACAAAAATAGTTTTAACACTGTAAATTTCATTGCTACCTTCCTTACTGGCCATCGACTATGGTGACATTATTTACATGAAGTACCCTGCCAGCTGCTTGCAGATGTTGAATGCTGTCTATGATGGAGCACTAAGATCCATAACTGGATGTAACTACCTTACCCATCACTGCACCCAGTACTCACTGGTCAGGTGGTCATGATTATCTACTTGTAGGCTCTTTATCTATAAATCACTCCTTGGTCTGCTGCCCTCATACATCTCCTCCTACATGTCAGGCCGTCAGTGCAGTTACAGCGTGCGCTCTCAGGACATCATTACCCGCAGCGTTCCCTCAGTGCAGACTGAACTTTACAAAAAGGTCTTTTCCTGCTCTGCTCCTGTTTCCTGGAACACCTGGCAACAGGAACTGAAGTTGTCCACCTTCATTTCTTTGGGGGATTTTAAACATTTGATAAAGTCAATAGAAACATTAAAGGAAATATGTTATACCTTGTTTAATGGCACCTTGAGTTATTGTTTTATAACACTATTTTCATTTTAATTGCATTTTTACTGTAGTTTATTGTTGTCTGTCTAAATCAGGTGTCTCTTGTAAATGAGTCCTGACTCAATGAGACTAACCTGCAGAAATAAAGCTTGAATGAATGAATGAAGCTAAAATGACACCACAATATCATATAGTATAATATTATGAGTAGTAGTATAATATATGAGGCTAGCCTGTATAAATAAAGGTTGAATGAATGAAAATTAATATAATATTATTGCTGAGATAGATTGTGTATAAGGTGCTTACAAGGTTTGACTCATTTCTCAGCCTTAGTTATGAACTCGGCGGGCGATAAGCACTCCTAACCGTCACCGTGTTTAATCTCCATTAGTTTGTTGAACACAACCTGAGAAGTAAAACATGTCTGTTGTGATAAAAAACGTCATTTTCATGAAGTTGTTCAAGTTAAATAAGTTGTCTGAATGAGTTTGATTGGTTCTGCATGACAACATGAAATAAACGAAGCTTCGTACCGTGTGGTGAAGCAGCCGCTGTCAACATGAAGCCATGACTCATTAAAATGTTCAAACACGGAGAAAAACAACCAACAAGCCGCATGAAGACCGGAAGTAAACAACGGGACTTCCGCTCAGGATTTTCTTCTTCGCTTAATAATTTGCAGTCGTTAAGCTCTTTACCGCCACTCACCGGGGTGAATTTAAACACATGAATCCATCCATAAAATCAGCTACTCTCAATGATAAATTGTTTAACTACTCTGAGTGACTTCTTCTTACAAAACCTTTGGTATCCCTGTAACCTCGAAAGAGTTAGCTGTCATAATGGATGCTGCTCCTTCTGGTGTCCTAACTTCATGAAGAAGTGCTGAGAAACCAGTGTGTTCCTCCCATTGACCCCTCATTATTTCAAACAGATGTCACAACTACCCCCCCATGTTGTTCATTAATTGGCTGATATTACAAATGATCTAAACTGGTAACTGGATCAATGTGTGGAACTTGCCTTATAGGTACTTCCTTATGAACAAAGTGAGAGAAGTCTCATATTATCAATCCATATGCCAATCATTACTGTACATGTTCAGATTTAATAAAGATATGTGTGATGAACTGTTCTCTGTGTGAGTCTGAACCTGGAACATCTGTCCTGGCTCTGTCACACTGCTGTCACCTTGTGGAAAGAAGTAATCCGGTTCATTGAAACAAAGACTGAATTTGATTTCTGTTTGATTCACTTCAGTTAATTTATATAGTGCCAATTCACAACAGAAGTCATTTCTTGGCACTGTACAGAAACATTTGTATAGTGTACATAGAACGCAAGTTAATAACACATTTTATTTCAGGATCAATCAATTAATCAGTCAATCAATCAATCAATCACCTTTATTTTACCAGGTAGAGCCCATTGAGATTGAGATCTCTTTTACAAGGGTGACCTGGTCAAGTGGTCAGCAGCACACGTCACATGGTAATTGACAATAGGCATTTGAATTTATCAAAAAGAAAATAAAGAAAACTACAATCACAGTAAACAGATGTTGACAGTTCAAAACCAACAGGATATGACAGATTTCTATATACATTATATACAAAACAAGCAGACAGACATCAATTGGGTAGATAAAGTAAAAAAATCAACAATGACATGTAAATTGCACAAGTAATGTTTAGAAACATCTGCAATGGTCAAGTTTCTTGATAACATTATCTAATACGGTTGACATAAAGGAGCAGTCTGCTTTGAGTTTAACTCCATCGAAGCCTTTATCATTTTGAGCAAGCATGAAGGCAACAGTGGAAAGGAAAATCTCCCTCATGGGGACAGAACCTTTAGCAGAACCAGGCTCAGGACAAGAGCTATCTGCTTTGACCAGCTGGGTTTGAGAGGACAGGAAGGAAGAACAGATACACAATGACAGGTTGAGAATCACATGTTAATAATATCAAATGAAAACTATTCAATTATATCACTTCATTTTAAGAAACAAGGTCAGTTTGTCCTCTAGTAGTCTAAGCTGCATAACAAGTCGACTCTAACTATAGGATGTATCAAAAAAGGAAAGACTTAAGTCCAGTCTTCAAACTGGACAATGTGTCAGCCTCATGGACAGAAACTGGAAGTTGGTTCCACAAGAGAGGAGCCTGAGAACTGAAAGATCTTCCTCACATTCTGCTTTTAGAAACTCTAGGAACCACAAGTAAACCTGCAGTCTGACAGTGAAGAGGTGGTGATCAGTTCCTCTCTTCACACAAGTGTCCAAAGCAAATGGCATAAAATCAGATGACATGATTACGACGTCAGTCATCGTTATAACCTTGGGCGTCCTGGTTCCAAGTGCACTTATGGACACCCTTATGTTCAAACATGGTGTTTGTGATGGACAAACAATGACAGAAGACCAACAGAACACTGCTCCGGTTCAGATCAGACAGGCCATTCCTCCCAATCACACCCCTCCAGGTCACACTGCCATTACCCACCTGGACATTGAAGTCCCCAGCAGAATTAAGGAGTTCCCAGCTGGCACAGCTGCCAGCACCCCTAGTCAGTACCTCTCAACCTCACACACAAGCTAAGGCTCCTTCCCCGCCCGACAGGTCACCTTCCATGTAACAACCAGCTTTGGTAGGCCAGGGTCAGAGCGCCAAGGTCCCCACCTTCAGCCACTGCCCATCATGCACCTGACTTTTATGGCCCTTCTGTGGGTGGTGGGTCCACAGGAAGGCAAACTCATGTTGTTCCTTCAGGCTGAGCCCCACTGGGTTCCATGGGTATACCCAGTTACCAGGTGCTCACAAAAGAGCTCTTTCCCAGGCCTGGCTCCAGGGTGGAGCCCCGGCAATCCATGTCTGATTAAGGGACACTGCGTTCATTGTGTTGTCCATAAAAATCTTCTGAATCGCTTTTTGTCTGGCCTGTCACCTCGAACCAATCTGCCTTGGGAGACCCTACCAGGGGCAAGTATAATTACCCCAACAGCATAGCTCCTATAGGATCATTCAGGTGCACAAACTCGAAGGTGCGATTCAAGGAGGACAAACAGGCTAAACTAAAGTTATCCATCCATCCATCCATCCGTCAGTTATCTTTTACCTGCTTCTTCCTTCTCGGGTTACGGTGGTCACTGGTGCCCATATCCAGACCATGCCCATATCTGTGTGAGAGGTGGGGGACACTGTGGACAGTCCATCACAGGGACATGAGACAAACAACCATTCACTCTCTCTCTCTCATACACCTGGGGACAATTTAGAGTTACCAGTTAGCCTGACATGCATGTTTTTGGTTTGTGGGAGGAAACCCGGGGAGTGGGAGTACCTGTAGAAACCCCACGCAGCACAGAAAAGAAAATGTAAACTCCACCCAGAGGCCCCCAGGCAGGCACTTATCTATTACTGCTCCAACCTCAACACTTGTCAAACACATGAACACTGACTAGATGTGTGTGAAGACTGTGATGATATGGCAAGCTTTTAAGTCTTTTTTAATAATGTTCTCATGTTTTCCTCAGGAATTATTTATTTTAGCATTAAACTTGTTTGAATTGTATTTCTATTATTTAATATTTATGGAGGAGAGCCTGAGCAAAATGCATGTACAGTAATTGTACTTAATGCATCTGACAAATAGACTTGAACTTGAACTATTTTGTTGATTTTAGGAGAAATTTTTCTAACTTTAAAAATCAACCAGACAACATCACAATGAATAGAACGACTCTTGACATACAACACATGAAATAAAGTACAGGTACTGAACAAATTATACTGTTCAGTATTTTCCTACTCGTGCAATTTGAAATTTGTACATTTGAAAAACTGTTGATGCATTTTTGAATTTTGTAGTTTGCTTTTGTAAAGTGTGTGGTATGCTTGTGGATCTTATTACCAGGGGAGTGGTGGTGCAGTGGTTAGAGACAGTGGGCCTGTGATCGGAAGACCGCCGGTTCAAGCCCCGGTACTGACAACATCAAAAAATGTGGGTGGAAAAAGGTGAAACACCCACACCTGCCTCCACCCTCATTCGTCCCACTCTGGGCCCCTGAGCAAGGCCCTTGACTCCCACCATCTGCTCCCTAACAGGTCTCTCTTGAAAATGAGTTCTCGTGGCTCAATGAGACTACCTGGATAAATAAAGGGTAAATGAAAAAATTACCGGTATATGCATACAAATCTTCTTGTATGCTGGTCTAAACTGTATCAAGTTTATAATAATAATCATTTTATTTAAAAGTGCCTTTCAGGACACCCAAGGACACTTAAAAAAATTGTAAATTATATCTATAGCCTTTAAAAATATTTATATTCAACCATTTTTTTTTCTAAACATGAAGTAGTACAGTGAGTGAAAAATGACCCTAGGTAGAATCATTTTAGTGCATCTCTGTGTGTCAGAATATCTCAGGTTCACTGCTGAGCATGTTAATAACATATTCATTTAATTCTGCAAAATCCAGAAATGTATTACAAACCATGCACTATTTGCAACTCTGGTGACAAAGAGGGAGGTTTGGCTTCTGTGTTGCTGTGGAAAAGAGAGTTTCCAAAATCAGAACAGGAGGAAGATCTTTCAGTTGTCAGGCTCCTCTCTTGTTGAACCAACTTCCAGTTTCTGTCCATGAGGCTGAAACATTGTCCAGTTTGAAGACTGGACTTAAGACTTTAAGAAATACTGTTGTGACTTGAAGCGATAAGAATAAACTGAATTAAATTGAATGGTTTTATATATATATATATATATATATATATATATATATATATATATTATATATATATATATATATATATATATATATATATATATATATATATATATATATCAGAGTCAGAGTCAGAGAGTCTTTATTGTCATTTGCACCGCATGTGGTACATGTGATGAAAACGAGATTATGTACACGGGGTCCCAGTTACATCCAACAACAAATGCAAGAGAAAAACAGTAATAACATCTAGAATTAACTAAGAGAAACATCAACTAGTAATACACTAAGCCCTAATGTAGTGGAAAAACATCATTATAAACAGCAGCACGAACATGAGTCTGTATGAGCAGATGGTCACAAATGAACACAGCAACAAGAAAACAGATCAGCATCAGCATGATGTGATATTTTGCAGTGATTATTCTTATTGTTTATTTATTCATGAGTCTAACAGCCTCAGGGTATATATATATGTAGTGGGCATGACCGTGTCCACTCTGATACACCTGTGTATTTTTGAACTGTTCCAGAGATGACCTTTACTGACCTCTCAGTAAAGCAAGACATTTACTACAAATTATTCCATTAGTTGTAATCTGAGAACATAGTCACCAAAAGAGACTATTTCTATCTTTGATTTTATTCTAATGTAATCAAAAGAATAACTTTTGTCATTTTCATGATATATGTTATATGCTGTTATTCTTTTAATATGGAGTATTACTGTGTTACTTGACCAAATGAAAGTGTCTACTCAAAATATCTATGACAAAGTTGAATAATGTGTCAAATTGACTTGCTCAGGAGTTGTTTTTGTTGAGTTCAGCTAAAACTCTCGTTAGCGTCGAGATGTCTCCTCTCTTTCAGACACTTTTCCAAAACATTCCTCTTTGTTATCTAAGCAGACTTGCTGTCAACCTTGAGTTTTCACTTCACGTTTTCACACTCCTCTTGGCCCACGGACCAATGAGGAAAGTGTGTTCTAATCTCAACATTTTGGAGTAAAAGCGTTTGCTTCCGTGAACGCTTTAGAGTTTGAATGGACAGAGACCTGAAAGCTCTCTGCCTTGGAAGCTGATGTAAGCTGCAGTCATACGCCAAAGGCTGGCTTATTCAGCGAAGAATTTATGGACGCCTCCATAAATTCAATAGAGCTAAAGAGCTCCAAGTTCTTAATTAACTTTCTTTGAGAAACATCTCGTCTTGAAGTCAACCAGGAGCGGACACATTTTCTGATTATCCAAGCGGAACCCAGGAGACGTTGGAAAGTAAACAACCAGTTCGGACGTGCTGGACCTGCAACGATTCTGTACGCCTGAAAGGCTGGTGTCATCTCTTTATCAGACTCGTCGTCAAAGGTAAAGAGCTGTTTACAAACGTACCTGGATTTCAGCAGAAATCTGATGGGAAGTGTCACTTCTGGTAACATGCTCAAGACAATTTCCTTTAACCTCTCCTTCTCAAATTTCTCCATCTCCATTTCTAAGCTGGTAACTATTTTTAAGCTAAGACTGAGCCACAGACTAAGTGTAATGACATCCTGTTACAATTTAACTGTGCTGACGTATTAAATTGAAAGAAAGTGAAATCACGTCAATCAAGTGTAATGGTGTTAATTTAGTTGATTTATTCTAAATAAATGGTAGTGTCTTTGGCACACCAAACTAAGTTAACGTGTCCATTGTCACTCTATGGCTTCTGTTTTACTTATCCATCATAAAGATCACAGAAATATTGGGTAAACGGAAAAAGAAAAGAATCCGTGAAATTACTATTCAATCTGAATAAGTAAATTAATTAAGGTAAAGAGGTCAGTAGTAATATTGACCTCCTATATATCCTTTACATCTGGGTGGCACCGTATGTGTTTAAAGACACAATATGGTGGTTACCCTCATGTTTCCTTCATATATATATATATATATATACTGTATATATATATATATATATATATACAGGGAACCCCCGTGTTACGAACGAGATCGGGACCTAAGAACGGTTCGCAGCTCGATCCGTTCGTAGGTAGGGGGTGAAAATTATATTTAAAAAAAAAAATTATTCATTCATTCATTCATTCAACCTTTATTTATCATGCTAACGGAGCGCGCGCACACATTTAAGCATGTAAAGTAGTGTACTGTAATGTTAAACATTGCTATTCACATTTACAGAATAAATAAAAATATATTTTCTTACTTTGAGATGGTCAAAGCCGACATCTTAGGTTGCCATGCGTTGATTGTTGTCGGGCCGAGCAGCGCGGGGGCCGGCAAGCCACCGCAGCTGCTCCAGGCCTGTGTTAGCTAGCTGGCTAGCTTCTGCTAGCCAAGCCATGAGCTAGTGTTGGAGCGGCGGCGCGATCAATCTGCAGCTGCTGCTCCAGCCGCTGCTCCAGCCTGAGACGTCCACAGAGCTATTCCAGCTAGTAATTAATCCACATGATGCGATCCTGGTCACCAGTGTTCAAAAGGCCGGCTCCCGTGTTAGCTCCAGTGTTAGCTCTGGAGCTAGCCAGGCCGGAGGTGTAGCCAGGCCGGCCGGAGGTGTTCGCACGGCGGCCTGGCACGATCGGCGATAAATCCGCTGCCTGAGACATCCACAAAGTTCACAGAGACGTTTCCAGCTAGTAATTAATCCATATGAAGCCATCCTGGTCACCAGTCTTCGTCCAGCTCTCGGCAGCTAACCTAAGATGGCGTCCGGTCCGGTGTTCTACATTAATTTGTGACCGGAGACCCCAGTGACTGAACCTTAAATAGCGTCCGGTGTTCTACATTAATTTGTGACCGTGTAAACTGAAGACCTACTTCCTGTTTCCCAAAATTGCTCAAAAATTGCTCAAAAATGATCAGAAATGATCTTTTTTATCATAATTATTATTTATAAAGCCTTTAAAACAACCAGAGCTGCAACAAAGTGATGTACACATGAAATTAAGAACATTTAAACACAAAAAAAAAAAAAAAAAAAAATTTTTTTTTTTTTTTTAATTCATATTTTTATTAAATATGATATGTTCGTAAGTCCCGTGGTTCGCAGGTCGATGGGGTCGTAGGTCGGGGGTTACCTGTATATATATATATATATATATATATATATATATATATATATATATATANNNTATATATACATGTTGTCCCCGACTTACGAGCGAGTTCCATTCCTACGAATCGCTCATATCATAAACATTTTGTTGCTTCTAGTTCATTATTTGACACAGTTACAAATGGAAAATCAGCCACTTTATCTAATAATCAAACTTCTACAAATCAAATCCTTCCTACAAGCCAACCATCTGTTAATCATCCATCCATCCATCCATCTTCTTCTGCTTATCCGGGGTCGGGTCGCGGGGGTAGCAGCCTAAGTAGGGAGGCCCAGACTTCCCTCTCCCCAGCCACTTGGAGCAGCTCCTCCGGGGGAATCCCAAGGCGTTCCCAGGCCAGCCGAGAAACATAGTCCCTCCAGCGCGTCCTGGGTCTTCCTCTGGGTCTCCTCCCGGTGGGACGTGCCCGGAACACCTCACCAGGGAGGCGTCCAGGAGGCATCCTAACCAGATGCCCGAGCCACCTCAACTGGCTCCTCTCGATGTGGAGAAGCAGCGGCTCTACTCCGAGTCCCTCCCGGATGACTGAGCTTCTCACCCTATCTCTAAGGGAGAGTCCAGCCACCCTGCGGAGAAAAATCTGTTAATCACACCTTCTCTTTTTCTCCGTTCTCAGTCAGTGAGATGAATAAACTGTTAAAAGATCTTGATCCTAAAAAATCTGCAGGTCCAGATGAACTTCCACCTTATTTCTTAAGGCTGGTTGCTCATATCATCACAGTCCCTGTGACCCACATCTTTAATCTGTCCATAAGCCAAAACACCATTCCTGATGCTTGGAAAACAGCCTTTGTTCTTCCTTTGCTGAAGGGAGGTGACCCCACCTCATTGAACAATTATCGACCGATCTCTAAACTCTGCATTTTAGCCAAGGTTCTAGAAAAACTGATAAACTCTCAAATCAAAAAGTATCTGGACTCATTTAACATCTTACCTCTCCATCAATCTGGTTTCAGGAAAAAACACAGCACAACAACTGCTTCTCTGAAGGTTCTGAATGATGTTGTTGAAGCATTGGATGCTAAGAATTATTGTGCTGCACTTTTCTTAGACTTGTCTAAAGCTTTTGACACTGTGGATCATAACATCCTGTGTCATAAGCTCTCAGAAATCGGTTTCTCTGATCACACAATCGGTTGGTTTTCTAACTATTTTTCCAATCGGAGGCAATGTGTTCAACATAACGGTACTTCTTCCAGCTATTTAACAGTTAAAAATGGTGTACCACAAGGCTCAGTTTTAGGACCCACTCTCTTTACAATCTACATAGCTAATGTAGGTCACTGCATCCCTGATGCATCCTTACATTTCTATGCTGATGATACAGTTGTTTATTGCCGAGCTAAAACAGTAGCTAAGGCTTTCCAGTTACTGCAATCCGCTTTTGACATCATCCAGTCAGATTTGTTCCGTCTCAAACTTGTCCTAAATGCTGATAAAACAAAAGGGATGTTTTTTTCAAGTAGGAAGTCGGTCCCAGCAGATCTTCCTCTGATTTTATCTTCAAATCAGAGAGTCAGAGAGTCTTTATTGTCATTTGCACCGCATGTGGTACATGAGATGAAAACGAGATTATGTACACGAGGTCCCAGTTACATCCAACAACAAATGAAAGAGAAAAACAGTAATAACATCGAGAACTAACTAAGAAAAACATCAACTAGTAATACACTAAGCCTAATATAGTGGGAATAAACAGCAGCACGAACATGAGTTTGTATGAGCAGATGGTCACAGATGGTCACAGATGAACACAGCAACAAGAAAACATATCAGCATCACCATGATGTGATATTTTGCAGTGTTTATTTTAATTTTATTTTTATTTATTCATGAGTCTAACAGCCTCAGGGTAGAAGCTGTTCCTCAGTCTAGTGGTTCTACACTTGATGCTCCTCAACCTCCGTCCTGAGGGGAGTGGGGCAAAGAGTGAGTGTGCTGGATGAGTGAGGTCTTTCATGATACAGGTGGCTCTTTTCCTGCATCTGGAGGTGTAAATGTCTGTGATGGTGGGGAGACTGACTCCAACAGACTTCTGTGCAGCCTTCACCACTCTCTGCAGAGCTTTTCTTTCTTCAACTGTGCAGCCTCCATGCCACACGTTGATGCTGGAGCACACGATGCTCTCCACTGCACACCTGTAGAACGAGGTGAGCTTTGAGTTTTGAAATGGTGTCCCTATTGAGTTTGTTGATTCCTATAAATATCTGGGTATCCTGATCGATTCACATCTCTCTTTTAAACTCCACGTGGAAAACCTAGTGAAGAAACTGAAAGTAAAACTGGGTTTCTTTTTCAGAAACAAATCATGTCTAACACTGAATGTTAGGAAACGCCTTGTATCTGTGACTTTCCTCCCCTCCATTGATTACGGTGACATTCTCTACATGAATGCTCCTACAAGAACCCTGCAGATGTTGGATGTGGTCTATCATGGTGCTCTAAGATTCATAACTGGCTGTGATTATCGTACCCACCACTGCACCCTGTATTCACTGGTTAACTGGACATCATTAACCTCACACAGACTCTTCCACTAGTACATTTTCATCTTTAAATCACTTCTTGGTCTGCTGCCCTCATACATCTCCTCCTACATGTCTTTACGTGAGTGCAGCTACAGCGTGCGCTCTCAGGACATCATCACCTGCAGTGTTCCGTCAGTGAGGACTGAACTTGGAAAAAGGGCCTTCTCCTACTCTGCTCCTGCTTCATGGAATATCTTACAAAAAGATCTGAAGCTCTCGGCCCTGACCTCTCTAAATGGTTTTAAGAATCTTTTGGAATCCTGGCAAAAACCAATGCAGATTTGTTCCTGTCTTTGATTTTTTTGTACATCTACCTTATAATGTTTTTGCTACTTTTTCTTTTCTTTTGTTTACTGTTTAATGTATTTGTATCATTGATGTTCATTATTCTTTAGTTTGTAGCAGGTCGCTTTCGTAAATGAGCCCTCGAGGCTCAATAAGATTTACCTGACTAAATAAAGGTTGAATGAATGAATGAATGAACAAGACGAAAATTCGTATGTCGGAACCAGATACACGTGTCACTCGTAATTCCGGATTTTTGGTCGTAAGTTGGAAAATTTATGCTAGCGCTACGTCGAACACCCGTTTTTCAACACAAACGTACATACTGGTTCATAAACATGCTCAGAACAAACGGTTAGCTAACACACTTTCATCTAAAAACACATACCAGTGCTGTATTTTCTGTACAACTTTACTGTTCGTTAGTCCGCTCCTAAGTCCGGAACGTTGTATGTCGATAACGTCGAAAGTCGGGGACAACCTGTATACATATATATATATATATATATATATATATATATATATATATATATACAGGTGACCCCCTAGTTACGTACGAGTTAGGGAGATAAGAACTGTTCGCAGCTCGATTCTGCCGTAGCTAGGGGGTGAAAATAGCGTCCAGTTCGTAGGTCCTTATTCCGTTCGTAGGTCGTGGAAATACCGCTAACGGAGCGCGCGCACACATTTAAGCATGTACAGTAGTGTACTGTAATGTTAAACATTGCTATTCACATTTACAGAATAAATAAAAATATATTTTCTTACTTTGAGATGGTCAAAGCCGACATCTTAGGTTGCCATGCGTTGCCATGATTGTTGTCGGGCCGAGCAGCGCGGCAGCCGGCGAGTGAACCACCGCAGTTGCTCAAGGCCTGTGTTAGCTAGCTGGCTAGCTTCTGCTAGCCAGGCCATGGGCTGGTGTTGGAGCGGCGGCGCGATCGGCGATCAATCTGCAGCTGCTGCTCCAGCCTGAGACGTCCACAGAGCTCACAGAGCGATTCCAGCTAGTAATTAATCCATATGATGCGATCCTGGTCACCAGTCTTCAAAGGCCGGCTCCCGGCAGCTAACCTAAAATGGCGTCCGGTGTTCTACATTAATTTGTGACCGGAGACCCCCGTGACTGAACCTAAAATGGCGTCCGGTGTTCTACATTAATTTGTGACCGTGTAAACTGAAGACCTACTTCCTGCTGCCCAAGATTGCTCAAAAATGATCAGAAATGATCATTTTTATCATAATTATTATTTATAAAGCCTTTAAAACAACCACAGCTGCAACAAAGTGATGTACACATGAAATTAAGAACATTTAAACACAAAAAAAATTTTTTTTTTAATACAGTAATTTCATATTTTTATTAAATATGATACGTTCGTAGGTCCCGTTGTTCGTAGGTCGATGGAGTCGTAAGTAGGGGGTTTGCTGTATATATATATATATATATATATATATATATATATATATATATATATATATATATATATATATATATATATGTGTGTGTGTGTGGAACTCTCTTCCTGACTGCCTAAGAGCTCCACAGTCACTGGTTGACTTTAAGAGCGGCTTGAAGACCTTTCTTTTTAACCAAGCATACTCTGCCTCCTCATGATTCTATCTTTGATCTTAGTTGATACTGTTATTGATTTTACTTGTTTTATTACTTGTTTTATTGACATTTAATTCTGTTGCACTTTGTAGCACTTTGAGATTTTCATTAATGAAAAGTGCATTATAAATTGAATTTATTATTATTATTATTATTATTATTATTATTATTATTATTATTATTATATTAGTATGTTTACATGTACTGTATACATGTATAGCCTTGTGTTTGGTATTTGAGGAAGGGATGAGGTGAAGATGAACAGTTAAGAGTTGTGTAACGGTGTTTCTGAAACACTTTTTACACAGTGTTCTTGCTTCACAGTTTTATTTAAAAAAAAAAACAGCTGCTCACACACACCCCTCTCCACCAAACAACTGGTGTTTGTGTGGGAGGGTGTGTACAATTGTGTTTGAAATGAGGAATCTGTAGCTGTGGGGGAAAAATTAAGGAAGTTGTGGTTTAGCTGTGGGTGGGCTACTGCAAGTGAAACAGAGACAGATCTGAGACAGAGTTCAGTGAAGACTGAAGGAGCTGCACTGTGGGTAAATATCTTACATCTGATACTGTTTGTCACTTTGTGGCATTAGTTGTAAGCTCACTGTACAAGTGGCATGCCAGTGTCTTCCGCCGCAGAGACATTTGAATAGTGAATGTTTGTAGTTTTGGAGATTAGTGTTTTTCTGGACTGGAATTGCACATGGAGTAAACCTTAATGTTCTTGGTGCAAGATCTCCAAGTGGTTAGGAGTTACAGTGTGTATAAGAGGAGAGGTAGATGTTTATTACAGTATTTGCTTGTCCAACCCTGATGAATGAAAGGAGCAATTTTGTCCATCACCAGGCAGAATGGGGGGGGGGGGGAATTGTTGGCCTTGGCCACTACTGTATACATTTTCAGCCACCTTGATCATTTGTGGAACTATACTTCTATTCAATATAGAAACTACAACTATAATTTCCATAGACAGTAGTGTTTGGTTTACATACGAAAAGAATTGTGTGCAAACAAATTACACAAAGAGAAATATGATTGATCAACCATGGATGACACAGGGGTTGAGAAATGCTTGTAAAAAAGAATTATTTGTATTCATGTTTCTTGAAATTGCAAAGTCAGAGCGCTGAAGAAAAATATAAAAATTATAAAAATAAATTAGTGGGGATTATAAGGAAACATAAGAAAGAATATTATAGTAAATTATTAGATAAAAGTAATGGTGATATGAAAGCAACATGGCGAGTAATGAATAGTGTCCTGAAGAATCATAAAGCAAAAACTGGTATTTCAAAATATTTTGTAAAAGACAACGATGAAATTCATGATGAAAATGAAATTGTAAATGGATTTAATCAATATTTTGTGAATGTTGGATCAAGCCTTGCAGCTAAGATACCAAAAGTAGATAAAAATGTGACCCACTCAATTACAGGTTGTGCAAATAGTATTTTTCTAAATGGAACTAACAAAGAGGAAATAATGAATGTAGTAAAACATCTTACAGACAAGAGATCGAAAGACTGGGTGGACATGGATATGATGTTTGTGAAGGACATAATGAGCCATGTTATTGAGCCGTTCACATACATATGTAACTTATCATTTTCAACAGGAATATTTCCAGATAATATGAAAGTAGCTAAGGTCGTTCCTCTTTTTAAAAATGGTGATAAATGTGTATTCAACAATTATAGACCTATATCCTTGTTACCACAGTTTTCAAAAATTCTTGAAAAACTATTTGTAAACAGACTAGACCAATTTATAGATAAACAAAATATTCTAAGCAACAGTCAGTATGGGTTTAGAGCAAAAAACTCTACATCAATGGCTCTCATGGAATTAATGGAACAAATAACTACTGCTGTCGATCAAAAACAATATTGTGTCAGTATTTTTGTTGATTTAAAAAAAGCATTCGATACTATTGATCACACCATTCTCCTAGAAAAACTGAACAAATATGGTATTAGAGGACCAGCATTACAGTGGGTATCTAGCTACTTGAAAGATAGGAAACAATTTGTACAAATAAATGATGTAAGATCTGACCTCTGTAATATCACATGTGGAGTTCCCCAAGGCTCTGTACTTGGACCAAAGCTTTTTATTTTATATGTGAATGACTTGGTAAATGTGTCAGGACTCCTTAAATGTGTACTTTTTGCTGATGATACCACTTTTTTCTGTTTAGGTGAAGATATAGAACAAATGTTGGAATTGATAAAGACAGAATTTGTCAAGATACAAACTTGGTTTAAAATAAATAAATTATCATTAAATCTAGAGAAAACTAATTACATGATATTCGGTAATAAAAAGAAAACTGTTGATGTTCCACTCAAAATTGAGGATGTTGAGATTTGTAGAGTGAGTGAGGTGAAGTTTTTGGGTGTTATCATTGATGACAAACTGACATGGAAACAACACATAAATTCTGTAAGAATAAAAATAGCTAAATCGATTGCAGTACTGTACAAAGTCAGAGACCTATTGAATGATAAAGCTCTGTATTTGTTGTATAACACAATCATTGTTCCACACTTAATCTATTGTATTGATGTTTGGGGGAATGCGTGTAAAACAATCACAAAGCCTATTTTTGTATTACAGAAAAGAGCTGTAAGAATTATCACTAGAAAACATTACCGTCATCCATCAAGTACATTATTTTATCAACTAAAGTTATTGAAGTTCCATGATTTGGTAGACTATAATATTTTATCAGTTATGTATAGAGCTCAAAATAATGCATTACCTTTAAATATCCAAATGCACTTTGTTAAAAGACAAAGTTGTTATAATCTTAAGGGGACAGAGATGTTTGTAAAACCACAATTCAGAACTAGTTTGAAGGGACGTTCTACCTCAATCCAGGGAATTAGATTATGGAATGGCTTGGAGAATGTAGTTAAAAATGCCAAGTCAATGTTTACATTTAAGAAAATGATCAAAACAAATGTGTTAAAAAATATATATATATGAAATAGCGTAATGTGTATTGTATCAATTAGAAAATTAGAAAGAGTTAGTCATTTTGTACTGTTGGTTGAAGATTATTGTTTAAAGGTGCTATGTGTAACTTTCTGTAGAGTGCAGAACTTAGAAAAAATTTCAACAGGCAAAGCATTCTGATCCCTCCCCCTCATAGCCATGGCATGCATGGGCAGCACAGTGGCACAACTGGTAGAGCTGCTGCCTCTCAGCGAGAAGGTTGCCGGTTCAAATCCCGGTCCGGGGCCTTTCTGGGTGGAGTTTGCATGTTCTCCCCGTGCATGCGTGGGTTTCCTCCGGGTACTCCGGTTTCCTCCCACAGACCAAAAAACATGCTTGTTAGGCTGATTGGTGACTCTAAATTGACCCTAGGTGTGAGTGTGAGAGTGGATGGTTGTTTGGTGTGAGTGAGACAGGTCCCTCTTGTAAATGAGTCCCCGTGACTCAACGAGGCTAGCCTGTATAAATAAAGGTTGAATGAATGAATGAATATGGCTTTGAGGGGGAGGCTCTGCTGAGATTCAAATTCAAGCTGTTTTTAATTGGCTGTCATTGTCCTGGTCACTCTCTGTTTTTAGTGTTTTTATAAATGCTGATAGAGAAGCAAGGGGACTATAGTTTTTTTCAGAGATTACTTTGTCTAACATCAGTTTGTCAGTAGATAGTGACAGAGTGAAGAAATATGTTAAAAATGTATTGTTTGAAAAGTTACAGAATACATTACAATCTTACATACCCCAGCTTTAATCTGATTGTTGGAAAAAGTTGGTTGAAGATTATTATTGTTTACATGGTTGATTATTGTTGTTTAATCTGATTGTTGGAAGTAAGGGGCAGATATTATAAGATTTATTCTTCTTTCTGCTACCTTTCATTTTTTTACATTTTGTACACTATCATTTAATGAGATTGTCTTGTATTGTTTCTTTTGTAAAAAAAAATGAACAAATTTAATAAACATAAACATAAACATATGATTATGGAAGATGCCATCATGGATTTTGACAACCCAATTTTTAATAGTGACCTTTCATACTTAGATGCAGCTACACACCATAGTAGAAGCCTGTACCTCACTTGTTTGTCAAGTTATCTTTCTCATAATGTGCAAGCACAGATGGAGGGTGTTTCCAATTCCCCCTCTTTGCTCTGATGGGGACAATAAGTTGTAATCTGTGACTTCAACATTTTAAGAGACATCATTTAGACAAAGGGCTATGAAAAATATGATTTTCACTAATTAGCTTACAGAACTTTATTTTATTCAATCAATACAGCTATTCATATTGTACTTTTTTTAAATTTTGGTTGAAGGCATTGTGTGTGTGTGTGTGTGTGTGTTTCTGTTACTTTGTGAGGACCATTTTTGAACCCATACTACATTGTGAGGACCAAAGCCCAGTCCTCATAAGATTCAAGTGCCGTTGGTGGGTTAGGGGTTAGGTTTAGGGTTAGGTACTGGTAATGGTTATGTTTAGAGTTAGATTGTAAAGTGACCTAAAATACTAAAAACAAGAACATGTCTGCATTCCCCCCAGGAACTTGGCAGATGTTTGAAGACAGGTCAAGGTCAAGAGCTTCAGATCTTTTTGTAAGATATTCCAGGAAGCAGGAGCAGAGTAGGAGAAGGTCTTTTTCCAAGTTCAGTCCTCACCGACGGAACACTACAGGTAATCATGTCCTGAGAGCGCACGCTGTAGCTGCACTCACACAGAGACATGTAGGAGGAGATGTATGAAGGCAGCAGACCAAGAAGTGATTTGAAGATGAAAATGTACCAGTGGAAGAGTCTGTGTGAAGTTAATGATGACCAGTTACTGGGTGCAGTGGTAGGTAAGATAGTTACAGCCAGTTATGAATCTTAGCGCACCATGATAGTGTTAGAAGTTTAATCTTGCTGGAGGCCTGATCTAACATGCTCTGAATTATAATCTAGTTTGGACCAGGTCAAATCAGTCTCAGCTGCTCACCATGAGTGATCCCAGGGTCAACACCGGATAAGAAGTCATTTTTGTTTGCTTGCTTCCAACACCATTGGCCATTGGGACATGGAATGTCACCTCTCTGGTGGGGAAGGAGCCTGAGCTAGTGTGTGAGGTTGAGAGGTTCCGACTAGAAATAGTCGGACTCACCTCAACGCATGGCTCTGGCTCTGGAACCAGTTTCCTTGAGAGGGGTTGGACACTCTTCCACTCTGGAGTTGCCCCTGGTGAGAGGCGCCGAGCAGGAGTGGGCATACTGGTTGCCCCCCATCTTGGTGCCTGTACGTTGGGGTTCACCCCGGTGAACGAGAGGGTAGCCTCCCTTCGCCTACGTGTGGGGGGACGGGCTCTGACTGTTGTTTGTGCCTATGCACCAAACGGCAGCTCAGACTACCCACCCTTTTTGGAGTCCTTGGAGGGGGTATTGGAGAGTGCGCCTCCTGGGGACTCCCTTGTTCTACTGGGGGACTTCAACGCTCACGTGGGCAATGACAGTGAGACCTGGAGGGGTGTGGTTGGGAGGAACGGCCCCCCTGATCTGAACCAGAGTGGTGTTCTGTTATTGGACTTCTGTGCTCGTCATGGATTGTCCATAACGAACACCATGTTTAAGCATAAGGGTGTCCATATGTGCTCTTGGCACCAGGACACCCTAGGTCGCAGTTCGATGATCGACTTTGTTGTCGTCTCATCTGATCTGCGGCCGCATGTCTTGGACACTCGGGTGAGGAGAGGGGCGGAGCTGTCAACTGACCACTACCTGGTGGTGAGTTGGCTCCGATGGTGGGGGAGGATGCCGGTCAGACCTGGCAGACCCAAACGTATTGTGAGGGTCTGCTGGGAACGTCTGGCAGAGTCTCCCGTAAGACGGAGCTTTAACTCCCACCTCCGGGAGAGCTTTGAACACGTTCCAAGGGAGGCGGGGGACATGGAGTCCGAGTGGGCCGTGTTCCGCGCCTCTATTGTCGAGGCAGCTTATCGGAGCTGTGGCCGCAAGGTTGTTGGTGCCTGTCGTGGTGGCAACCCTCGAACCCGGTGGTGGACACCGGCAGTGAGGGATGCTGTCAGGCTGAAGAAGGAGTCCTATTGGGCCTTTTTGGCTTGTGGGACCCCGGAAGCAGCTGATAGGTACCGGCAGTCCAAGCGGCATGCGGCTCGGGTGGTTGCTGAGGCAAAAACTCGGGCGTGGGAGGAGTTCGGAGAGGCCATGGAGAATGACTTCCGTACGGCTTCGAGGCGATTCTGGTCCACCATCCGGCGTCTCAGGGGGGGAAAGAGGTACGAGACCAACACCATTTATGGTGGAGGTGGCGTGCTGCTGACCTCAACTCGGGATGTTGTGAGTCGGTGGGCGGAATACTTCGAAGACCTCCTCAATCCTACTGGCACGTCTTCCACTGAGGAAGCAGAGCCTGGGGACTTTGGGTCGGGTTCTCCGATCTCTGGTGCTGAGGTCGCCGAGGTGGTTAAAAAGCTCTGCGGTGGCAAGGCTCCGGGGGTGGATGAGATTCGCCCGGAGTTCCTTAGGGCTCTGGATGTTGTAGGGTTGTGTTGGCTTACGCGACTCTGCAATATCGCGTGGACATCGGGGGCAGTTCCCTTGGATTGGCAGACTGGGGTGGTGGTTCCCCTATTTAAAAAGGGGGACCGTAGGGTGTGTTCCAACTATAGGGGGATCACACTCTTAAGCCTCCCTGGTAAGGTCTATTCAGGGGTTCTGGAGAGGAGGGTCCGTCGGATAGTCGAACCTCGGATTCAGGAGGAGCAGTGTGGTTTTCGTCCTGGTCGTGGAACACTGGACCAGCTCTACACCCTCAGCAGGGTCCTGGAGGGTGCGTGGGAGTTTGCCCAACCAGTTTACATGTGCTTTGTGGACTTGGAGAAGGCATTCGACCGCGTCCCTCGGGGGGTTCTGTGGGGGGTACTCCGGGAGTATGGGGTACCAGGCCCTTTGATAAGGGCTGTTAGGTCCCTGTACGACCGGTGTCAGAGCTTGGTCCGCATTGCCGGCAGTAAGTCAGGCTCGTTTCCGGTGAGAGTTGGACTCCGCCAAGGTTGCCCTTTGTCACCGATTCTGTTCATAACTTTTATGGACAGAATTTCTAGGCGCAGCCAAGGTGTTGAGAGGATCCGTTTTGGTGACCTTAGAATCGCTTCTCTGTTTTTTGCAGATGATGTGGTCCTACTGGCTTCATCAGTTCGTGATTTACAACTTTCACTGGAGCGGTTTGCAGCCGAGTGTGATGCGGCCGGGATGAGGATCAGTTCCTCCAAATCCGAGGCCATGGTCTTGAGCCGGAAAAGGGTAGCATGCCCTCTCCGGGTCGGGGAGGAGGTCCTGCCCCAAGTGGAGGAGTTTAAGTATCTCGGGATCTTGTTCACGAATGAGGGAAAACTGGAGCGTGAGATCGATAGGCGGATAGGTGCAGCGTCCGCAGTGAAGCGGGCGCTGTACCGGTCTGTCGTGGTGAAGAGAGAGCTGAGTCAAAAGGCAAAGCTCTCAATTTACCGATCGATCTACGTTCCCACCCTCATCTATGGTCATGAGCTTTGGGTTATGACCGAAAGAACAAGATCTCGGATACAAGCGGCTGAAATGAGTTTTCTCCGCAGGGTGGCTGGACTCTCCCTTAGAGATAGGGTGAGAAGCTCAGTCATCCGGGAGGGACTCGGAGTAGAGCCGCTGCTTCTCCACATCGAGAGGAGCCAGTTGAGGTGGCTCGGGCATCTGGTTAGGATGCCTCCTGGACGCCTCCCTGGTGAGGTGTTCCGGGCACGTCCCACCGGGAGGAGACCCAGAGGAAGACCCAGGACGCGCTGGAGGGACTATGTTTCTCGGCTGGCCTGGGAACGCCTTGGGATTCCCCCGGAGGAGCTGCTCCAAGTGGCTGGGGAGAGGGAAGTCTGGGCCTCCCTACTTAGGCTGCTACCCCCGCGACCCGACCCCGGATAAGCGGAAGAAGATGGATGGATGGATGGATGGATGGATGGATGGATAGATGCTTCCAACACTTAGATTGATGTGCACATTACCCCATTATCCACCATCAGAAACAGATAAGGCCAATGACGTTGTACATAGCCACACCACTGATACACTCTGATAGGCTGTGCCCACCCTGGATGTGGAGGCGGAGCCAAGGGCCAACATAAGCTGGGGTGTTCTGTTGCTTCATAAACATTCACACAATAAAAATTTGGGGTCATCCTGATTAAAAATGACCACTCAGCTAAGCAACATTAGCAAATACAAAAATGGCTACAACTCAACGTTTTACGAATATTGGGCTAATAGTTTGTGTGGCAGTAGTTGGGAATCATCCACAATGCATACTTTGAGCACAAAGTAATCACTTGGTATTTATTTTTTTTAAATCTGCCATTAACTAATACAGTTAATTAAATCTGTTAGCAAAATAACTCATGACCCACTGGGTGGATATTTTTTTACCTCACAGACATGACTGCATTCACTGCTACAACACATTTCCTTTTGTAATGAATCCAATGTTGTAAGATGGCCGCCACAGATAATTAGCCTTAGCCAATGCAACAAGTGATACCAGGAGATATTTATGGTAAATGGTAAATTGAGCTTACTTATATAGCACCTTCCAGCCCCCTATGAGGGACCCCAAAGCGCTTCACAGTACCAGCCATCCACCCATTCATTCACACATTCATACACCGGTAGCGGCAGACTGCCATGCAATGCGCCATCCAGTCCGACCAGGAGCAACTCGAGGTTATGTGTCTTGCCCAGGGACACAACGACACATGGTGTGGGAACTCGGGATTCAAACCTCCAACCTTCCGATCGGGGGTCGGCTGCCACTACCACTGTGCCACGGCCGCCCCTCACTGAGATATTTGAATAGTGAATGTTTGTAGTTCTCTAGATGAGTGTTACTCTGGACTGGAATTGAACAGAGATCGCAGGTAAACAAGTGGGTAGGAGTTACACTGTGGAGAAGAACAGAGACAGTACTTCTTTGTTTTGTTTGTTTGTTTGTTTGTTATTATTTTATTGCTTGTCTGAGGCAGCAAAGAGTGACGGATCCAGGCAAGTGGAGGGAGCAATTATTTGTGTGACTTCAGATTTATCCATGGCAGCCAAGGCCACCATTAACCACCCCATTGCTCAACCAATGTGCCTACTCGCGCTTTGGTCCGCAAGTTGGAGCGCGCGCGCCGCGCGTGCACTGTGCCGTGCGGCGAAATGCGTTTACAGTGTCGCCTCTGTGTTTATGGTTGACGCATGGCGGCGCATGGCAAAGTGATGTTCTTTTACGGACCAGCAGGAGGCAGTACCCTCTAAAACCTGTGCATATGTTGCAAGAAAGGTGTAGAAGAAGAAATCTACCGTAGAAGAAGAACTGTTTGAAATCACACAACAAAAACAAATAGCTTTCCGCTCGCGTGCTGAACTGTTGTCTTTATTTGCGGTTTTAATGCATGGAGTCAGCGGAGGAGAAAGCGATCACGTGACTTTTGGCGAAAAAACAAAAGAAAAGTCCGACTCCAGATCAGGAACGAAGGAGAATTTAATACATTTTGTGTCACAAAACATTCCTCCATGCGTCGCGACTCTGTCTCCACGACCACAGCGGCTCAAACAGCTGCAGGCTCCGGCGTGAAGAGGGTGAAGGCTGTCGGGTGTGGACCTGTCAATCAAATCGTAGCGCCCACCGCGTGCGCAGAGGCTTGCAGAGTTTCAAAAATTCAGATGTGCACGACACGCGCTAATCCCACGCGCGGGGCCAACGCGCAGGGGCGGGGACTGTGAAATTGCGTCACTTTTGGAGCGCGCACCCTCGCGCGCTGCGCGACGCGTCAAGTATGAATCTAGCTTAGGCCCCAATATACCTGTTTCTTTTGCCTCACGCCGCTTGGCGCCGTGGGAGCGCCGTGGGAGCGCCGCGGCAAAAGCCTTTGATCGCGGGCGTGAACGCGCCAAGCTCAAATTTTACTACGCCTACGCGCGCGCGTTGATAAACTGCCTCGCGTGTCAGCAAATGACCAATCAGCGACCTCAATTTGTCCTGTAGCCTGCACTCGAGAGAGCTGCGCTTGCACAGAGTATAATATGAACTGCCTGCGCGCAGCTCACGCCAGTCCAGCGGCGCTGGGCACAAAGAACAGTATAGGCACATTGGTTGAGCAATGGGGTGGTTAATGGTGGCCTTGGCTGCCATGGATAAATCTGAAGCCACACAAATAATTTGAGAGCTACTTTTAAGTATTATAAAACTAGAATGCATAGTTTTCTCAATATATAGGGATGATCAGTTTAATTCAATTCAGTTTATGTATTAAAAAGCTAATTAATAAAAAGTTGTATATCTAAGGAAACCATCAGATTGTGTTGAATCTTCACTTCATCACAGTCTCCCATCCTAAGCAAGTGCAAAGGAGACGGTGGAAAGGAAAAACTCCCTTTTAACAGGAAGAAACCTCCAGCAGAAGCAAGCTCAGGACGAGCGGCCATCTGCTTTGACCAGCTGGTTTGAGAGGAACAAGAAGGAGAGACAGATACAGAATGACAGGTCCAGATGTACTTTCTATTGAAAGAAAGACAAAAACATGTTAAGGATAGAACTAATTAGAAACACAAACAGGTAGAGTAGAATAAGTAAAGACAGCAGCAGTGAGAGGACATGGGGTCAGTTTGTCCTCCAGCAGTCTAAGCCTATAGCAGCAGAACTGAGGGACAGCTCAGGAAACCCATTTTGATGGTGTCCTTTCTTACACCAAGATGAAGCAACACAACATGCATGGATGGACGGAGGGAATTTCTATTTCCCTCACTTCGGTGGTGTAGTCTACGACTATGTGATGCATGGGCATATCGGGTATACCCACTAGAAAAGCCTAAGAATTTAAGTATACCCATTTAAAAGTGTCCAATGATACAGTATACCCACAACAAAAATGAAGACTACACCACTGCTCCTCCTAGCTCTGCAATAGGGGTCAAAAACGGTGACATATCTAGTCAGTTTTAGAATTAGTGCACTCAAATTTGGTGTAGTAGTAGCTAAGGGTTATTATCCTCAACACATACTTCAAGCACAAACAGATCTGGTGAGATCACACATGATGACATTTCTATATTTTGGTCAACAACTCTGTCATCTACACACAATGATCTAAAACTCTAGCGTGTAAGGCAGCAAGCGCCAGGCGACATGCATTTCTTTACAGTGTTTAATCTTCCTCTTGTCTGTTTCTGACCCACAGCACATGATGAGTGAACGCTCCTCTGCTGTCAGTGACTCTTTGGATCCAGTTCCTGCTGGTAGTCACTGTGACAAGTGTGAGCAGATGGGTAAAAAGCTGGAAGATTACACTTCTGTGACTGTCCGAGTGCAGAACGCTCTGAGCCATGACAGACAAAGACCAGTGAACGCCCTGGCACACACCCAGAACCATAAAGAGGAGCCTTCATCAGCAGCTTGGACTTGGACCAGGACCCATCAGCGGCGCTGGACTGTGGACTTCTGTGAATACGGAACCTCTTCTTTAATTATTGTGAAGAAACCCATGAAGAAACCACAACCTCCACAGTGAAGTGTGTCCCTTCTGCAGCCCCAACCAGCATCACCTTTCTCTTTCAAGCAGCACTCGTGCCCCTCCATTGACATCGTCAGTCCATCGCCTTCCTCTGCTGCCTCTCCTCCTTCTGTCCCGACGTCCATCATCACTGGCAGTGATCCACTCGGCTGGAAGTTACGAGCAAAATCCCGTGAGCGTACTAAAAGGCTGTCTTTACAAATCTTTCTCTCTGAGGTCCAAACTCCAAGCTCTCCGAAGCCAGAGCCTTCATTCAAACCAAAAGCGTCCGTCAGAGCCAAACCTTCTCAACGTCACCACTCTGAACCCGCCTTTCTCAGATCCCTGGGGAAGGCTCTGCCTGTGGTGACTCCTGAAGAGTTGTGCACCGTGTTCCTCCAACCTGTCACTCTGTCAGATGAAGCGGACCAAGTTTTTGATGAGGTGACTCGAAAGCAGGAGAGCGGGACTGCTCCATTACCCAAGATATCCCCCCCTGTTCCAGAAAAAACTGCAAAGGCAAGACAACTAGCACGTCTGATGGCTTCTTCATGGCAAGCCCGATAGCTGTGGGAGATCTAGTATAAATGTGTGAACGCTGATGACACGTGAGAAACGTTCCATCAAATATTACATCATCTACAAGATCCTGCTTCTTTCATTCAAGCCAACAAAAATCCTGCTCCTTTTATATTTCCTTGCTTCTCTATGCTGACACTCCCACTTATTATCTGTTCCAGAGCTTAATTTGAGCCAGATTCTGCCAGAACAGGATCCAAGAACTCTTTTGTTTTGACAGGGTATGTTCCAGTAATTGTTTGCCTGGATCTGGTAACTCTCAGACCTACTAATAATAAAGTTATGTAAGGAAGCTTAGTTCTCAAACCTTAGACTTACCAAAATATTGAATACATTTGGAATAATTGGATGTGTGAGAGAAGTGGAGTGTGCTAAACAACTTGTAAGGTAAGATGGGCTATGCTTAGGCTACAAGACCACACTGCTAACAGAACCATGCTGCTGTAGATGTATTTCACATTTCCATTTATGGCGCCTTGCTTTTGTATTTTAGTTGCATGAGTTGGTAC
>JBBPBX010002351.1:71568-91491 GCA_038048925.1 Garcialebias charrua | reverse complement strand
AGAGCTTGGTCCGCATTGCTGGCAGTAAGTCGAGGCTCGTTTCCGGTGAGAGTTGGACTCCGCCAAGGTTGCCCTTTGTCACCGATTCTGTTCATAACTTTTATGGACAGAATTTCTAGGCGCAGCCAAGGTGTTGAGAGGATCCGTTTTGGTGGCCTTAGAATCTCTTCTCTGTTTTTTGCAGATGATATGGTCCTATTGGCTTCATCAGTTCGTGATCTACAGCTTTCGCTGGAGCGGTTTGCAGCTGAATGTGATGCGGCCGGGATGAGGATCAGTTCCTCCAAATCCGAGGCCATGGTCTTGAGCCGGAAAAGGGTAGCATGCCCTCTCCGGGTCGGGGAGGAGGTCCTGCCCCAAGTGGAGGAGTTTAAGTATCTCGGGTCTTGTTCACGAATGAGGGAAAACTGGAGCGTGAGATCGATAGGCGGATAGGTGCAGCGTCCGCAGTGAAGCGGGCGCTGTACCGGTCTGTCGTGGTGAAGAGAGAGCTGAGTCAAAAGGCAAAGCTCTCAATTTACCGATCGATCTACGTTCCCACCCTCATCTATGGTCATGAGCTTTGGGTTATGACCGAAAGAACAAGATCTCGGATACAAGCGGCTGAAATGAGTTTTCTCCGCAGGGTGGCTGGACTCTCCCTTAGAGATAGGGTGAGAAGCTCAGTCATCCGGGAGGGACTCGGAGTAGAGCCGCTGCTTCTCCACATCGAGAGGAGCCAGTTGAGGTGGCTCGGGCATCTGGTTAGGATGCCTCCTGGACGCCTCCCTGGTGAGGTGTTCCGGGCATGTCCCACCGGGAGGAGACCCAGAGGAAGACCCAGGACACGCTGGAGGGACTATGTTTCTCGGCTGGCCTGGGAACGCCTTGGGATTCCCCCGGAGGAGCTGCTCCAAGTGGCTGGGGAGAGGGAAGTCTGGGCCTCCCTACTTAGGCTGCTACCCCCGCGACCCGACCCCGGATGAGCGGAAGAAGATGGATGGATGGATGGATGGATAAAAAGGCTGTGGTTGTGGTAGTTCTTCAGTCAAGAGAAGTATTGTAGTGCATTGAGTGCAAGCAGAAAAATGCAAAGTTGAAAAGCATCTGTCTATTAGGTATCTTCACCCTCTTATCGTTTCAGGCGGGGGACACCCTGGACAGGTCTCCATTCCATCACAGGGACACATAGAGACAAACGAGACAAACAACCATTCACACTCACTTACACCAGGACAGTTTTAGGGACAATTCAGAGTTACCAATCAACCTAACATACATGTTTTTTGGTCTGTGGGAGGAAACCAGAGTACCCAGAAAAAAATCCACCTGTGCACGGAGAGAACATGCAAACTCCACCCAGGAAGGCCCCCGGCCGGGATGTGATCCTGCAACCTTCCCTCTGAGAACTCAAACAGCGACACCTCAGTTGAAAAACAACAGCAAAGTATTTTTTTTATGAACTTTTGTCATCTGTTTTACAGTCTGATCTTAAAGAAAACAATCCGTAGAGATATCTTCACAGCTGGGATTTATTTAAACTTTATTCACACTAGAGTTTAAAACTAAGATTATCTTGTGTTTCAAAACAACTACGTTTTCACTGTTTTTGTCGAAGCTTGAAAATAACATTTTGCGCAGTCCCACGCAATATCACGAGAATCTACGCCCAGATGATGTGTTGTGCATGACTCTCAGGCTACCTCAAAATGTAGCTCAACATCTGTAAAACAGACTGAGTTACAGCCATTTTGTCTTAAGTTACATTGATTAGGAATAATAATGTTAATATTATTACTAGAACCTTCAGTTTATTTTATAGATATACTTTTTATACTTTTTATAATACTATGTAAAAACTCAGGACAGTATTACACTTTTATTATTTCATTTTATGCTTATGTTCATTGGGTGTTTGGTGTTTCAGTGTTGGTGTAAATTTTCATACTTTTATACTATTATGAAAAAACTCAGGACAGTGTTACACTTTTACTATTTTATGCTTATGTTTATTAAATGTTTTAGTGTTTAGATGGTTACTGTTGCACCGAGGGACTGAGAGAAACGCAATTTCAATCCTGTGTATGTCCTGTACATATTGCAGTTCTGACAATAAAGTTGACTTTGACTTTGATTATTGGCAGTAGCGTTTGTTTCGGGTAATATGGGATTTTAAAAAGTGGTGATTTTGGCCACAAAACTCAAACTTTCTCTGACATCAAGCTTATAAAAGCTTCTAGAACATCATAAGAACAGTTAACTTCCCAGCCCCCAACCCAGCAGATAGGTTAAGAGAATAATCCAATGTGGTGTGTGGGGCTTGGCAGGGGGGTTGGATTTAAACAAGATGAGGACTGTCCAAAAGGTCAGTTTATCGCCACACTGAGCATTGACACTCTTGTGACCCTATCCACTCCTCAGGCAGAATTAATACCAGTAATGGTATCTGTGGGGGAGCACTTCCTGTCAGGCCTCTGAATTAGTGCCCTGAATATTGATTAAAATCTCAGGATACAAAACCTGACACAGGAAATGCAGGACAAACACACGTACAGAAAGTTGCCTAAGGCCAACAGAGCCTATTTATTTAGTTAGCACAAATTAAATAAAGATCCTCACAAAATCTATGTTTTACAAATATACTTGCCATTTGTTATAAGTAGCTATGAAAAAAAAATCTAAATTTTCAAAAATACAAACAATTATGCATAGATGTTCATAGATGGATTTGGAAGGTGAGGTAAGATGCCACTAAAGATTTTTCAAATACAAATGGAAAAATGAACAAAAACTGGCTTTTTTTTTATCATGCCAAGCATTTTTGAATAAACATCTTGTAAAATTTGCTGGGAATGACTCTCAAATACTACCACATCAAATTTTAGTTTAAAGGTCCTCATAATGATTAAGTTGTATTCTTTTTGTGTTTGCTGAGCTCTGCAAGCTGTGGCAACCATCTTGAATTAGGTTGGCTCAAACATGTAATCAGATGTAGATGTACAAATAATGAAATTAAAAATAAGACTTGTTTTATTATAATATCAAAATCTGACAAATGAACATAGAAAAGCAGGCTAAACAAAAACTTACTTCACAACAAAATGAATATTTGTGTGTACAGTATTGCTCCACAATAATCTTGTTCGTTCAACAAGGGAAACAATGAAGTCTAAAAGTGATGTGTTTCCCTTCAACCACTCCAAATTCCAGCAGCCCACCAACAAATGACTAATCAAGGCTTTGGTTCCATTAAAGCCTCCTGGTAATCCACTGATCAATAAGATCCTACAAAAGCTAACCCTTTTTATAGAAGAGGGCCCAGACGGTCCAAGGCAGTAAAGCTTAGTTCTGTCAATATATTTCAATAGACAATTTCTGCATCGTTTTAAATTAGCCAACAGCTGTGCAGGAACGATTTGTATAAATGGACTAAGAAGGTTAAGATCTTAATGTTTACAATAAAGATGAGACAATTACTGTGAAACATCTGTGTAAATTCCCTGTTTGGCATACTGCTGGTTTCCTGTTTCCTTGTTTTTCTGCACTTTATTTTGTTAGCTACTTTTGAACATGTTTGCTTTTTAATAAGTTATACAGGTCTGTATATTACAATGTTAAGCTCATTTAAGAGATAAGTGTTTTGGGGGCAGCACGGTGGGGAAGTTGATAGAGCTGCTCCCTTTCAGCGAACAGGTCGCCCCAGTTCAAATCCCGGTCCGGGGACCCTTCTGGGTGGGGTTTGCATGTTCTCTCCATGCATGCATGGGTTTTCTCCAGGTACTCCAGTTTATGTTTATGTTTATTAAATTTGTTCATTTTTTTTTTACAAAAGAAACAATACAAGGCAATCCCATAAATGATAATGTACAAAATATAAAAAAATGAAAGGTAGCAGAAAGAAGAATAAATCTTATTATATCTGCCCCTTTTTTCCAACAATCAGATTAAACAATAATAATCTTCAACCAACAGTACAAAATGACTAACTCTTTCTAATTTTCTAACTAATACAATACACATTACGCTATTTCATATATTTTTTTAACACATTCGTTTTGATCATTTTCTTAAATGTAAACATTGACTTGGCATTTTTAACTACATTCTCCAAGCCATTCCATAATCTAATTCCCTGGATTGAGGTAGAACGTCCCTTCAAACTAGTTCTGAATTGTGGTTTTACAAACATCTCTGTCCCCTTAAGATTATAACAACTTTGTCTTTTAACAAAATGCATTTGGATATTTAAAGGTAATGCATTATTTTGAGCCCTATACATAACTGATAAAATATTATAGTCTACCAAATCATGGAACTTCAATAACTTCAGTTGATAAAATAATGTACTTGATGGATGACGGTAATGTTTTCTAGTGATAATTCTTACAGCTCTTTTCTGTAATACAAAAATAGGCTTTGTGATTGTTTTACACGCTTTCCCCCAAACATCAATACAATAGATTAAGTGTGGAACAATGATTGTGTTATACAACAAATACAGAGCTTTATCATTCAATAGGTCTCTGACTTTGTACAGTACTGCAATCGATTTAGCTATTTTTATTCTTACAGAATTTATGTGTTGTTTCCATGTCAGTTTGTCATCAATGATAACACCCAAAAACTTCACCTCACTCACTCTACAAATCTCAACACCCTCAATTTTGAGTGGAACATCAACAGTTTTCTTTTTATTACTGAATATCATGTAATTAGTTTTTTCTAGATTTAATGATAATTTATTGATTTTAAACCAAGTTTGTATCTTGACAAATTCTGTCTTTATCAATTCCAACATTTGTTCTATATCTTCACCTAAACAGAAAAATGTGGTATCATCAGCAAAAAGTACACATTTAAGGAGTCCTGACACATTTACCAAGTCATTCACATATAAAATAAATAGCTTTGGTCCAAGTACAGAGCCTTGGGGAACTCCACATGTGATATTACAGAGGTCAGATCTTACATCATTTATTTGTACAAATTGTTTCCTATCTTTCAAGTAGCTAGATACCCACTGTAATGCTGGTCCTCTAATACCATATTTGTTCAGTTTTTCAAGGAGAATGGTGTGATCAATAGTATCAAATGCTTTTTTTAAATCAACAAAAATACTGATACAATATTGTTTTTGATCGACAGCAGTAGTTATTTGTTCCATTAATTCCATGAGAGCCATTGATGTAGAGTTTTTTGCTCTAAACCCATACTGACTGTTGCTTAGAATATTTTGTTTATCTATAAATTGATCTAGTCTGTTCACAAATAGTTTTTCAAGAATTTTTGAAAACTGTGGTAACAAGGATATAGGTCTATAATTGTTGAACACACATTTATCACCATTTTTAAAAAGAGGAACTACCTTAGCTACTTTCATATTATCTGGAAATATTCCTGTTGAAAATGATAAATTACATATATATGTAAACGGCTCAATAACATAACAATAACAATAACAGTTTCCTCCGACATACAAAAAAATGCATGTTGGGCTGATTGGCAACTCTAAATTGTCCCTAGGTGTGAGTGAGAGAGTGAATGGTTTGTCTTGTTTGTCTCCATGTGTCTGACTTGCGACCTGTCCAGGATTTACCCCGCCTCTCACACAGTGATTGCTGGACATGGGCACCGGCGACCCAAAAAGGAAAAGGCAGGTAAAGATAATGGATAGATCCAATAATTCTCAGTCGGGTCATCTGGACAATTTCTTTTTTACAGAAAGATTTCACCCTCCATCCGGAAGGCATCAGTCAGAGGAGTTCCAGCAAAATAAAATAATGGATGGATGCTTTTTTGTGTAGCAGCAGAGCTTTCTTCCCAGTTTTATTTTTTACTTTTATACTTTTTATTTCAAATAATTCACTTTATTTACAAATGCTTCCCCTGAGAAATACTGTATTTTGAATTATCTTCATTTCTATTTATACCATTTAGCTAGCCTTTTGGTATTTTTAGCTTCTAGCTCAACTTTAACTTCTTTTAGCCTCTAGTATTTTGATATGTTATGCTAGTCTTGATACAATGAGCTTTTAGCCTGTTTCTGCTTTTAGTTCTTTGCTAGTTGCTAGTGTTTTATTAGTTTCAGATTGGTATTATTGATCCTTACTAAGTAGTAGATGTCCAGCGTTCATGCCACAGCCTTGTTCCCTTTCAGTCATGTTCTCTCGGTGCAACATATGCTATGGGAATTGCGCCCCCGCGCGATTACCTGAAGGAATACAATCACACCTTTTATGGCTTGGGTGTCAGCGTTGCGCCAGAGGCCCCGCCCTCTGGGTATTTAAGCTGCTGACGCCCATCCATCTTTCTCTTTTTTGCCCTTCACCTCGCTTAAACCTGAACTACCTCTCTTAGCGGGACTTCTCTGTTGCTTCATCACTCAACTAGAGGTGATCTTGCTCCCTACACAGAGCGTACGGAGAATTATTCCTGCGTACTGCTGGACTAGCGAAAGCTAGTCCGGCACATTTTCTCTTAACCCCAAAGTATTTTCTTCTCTCCTCTCTCCACAGACTACTTCGCTCGACGGCGCTAACTACGCCACAACCGCTACCCCTGCTAACTCGTAGTGGGCTAGCCAGCGAAAGTGACACGATGGAGGAGACGTCTCAAATTAAAAGAAAAAACATTCTGGAAGGGCTCGCTCGCCTTGTCTCAGACATGCCTCCGGAGAAAGGAAAGCGAAAGACAAGACTTCCAAGGAAAACCAGCAGGACAGCGAGCCCAACCTCGCGCGCCTGTCCTAGCGGATGCGGTTTCTCCCTCGCAGCGACGGACACCCATGAGGCCTGTCCCGTCTGCTTGGGAATGTTACACGCAAAAATGGCGCTGGATGCGCCCGACTTTTGCCCACACTGCAGCCAGATGCTGGCGACGGTGCTACGGCACCGGGCTGACCTCGTTGCCAAGGCCATGGGCGCCCCAGCAGTACCAGCGGATCCAAACACCACTGAGCCCCTCACTCCCACGCCGGAGCTCGAGAACATGGCTCTGCACGACAGCACACGAGTCGAATGGGGTGACAGCCCTGACGTGCTAGCTCCTATGGTGGACTTAACAGTCAAATTCGACACTCGAGGCATGATGAGCGAGGACGAGATCTCGATCTCAGGCGAATTTCCCACGGAGGACGCAAACGTCAAATACGAGGAACAGGGAGAAGACCTCTCCCAAACCCCGGTACCTGTGCTCCCGGAAACTGACTTTTCCATCCCCGCTCTGTTTGACCTGTGTCACAGAGCAGCGGACGCGTTGCAGATCCCATGGCCAGAGCCTCCGCCTCGTCAACAGGTCACGAGGTTGGCAGGAAACTATTTTTACTCAAAGCAGTAGGCCGCCACGAGGCAAAGGATGCCCGTGTTCCCGGACTTCCTCACAGAACTAACACGCACCTGGCCTCAGCCCAGAGCTCCCATGCTGTTACCACTCTCACAGTTCCTCGACGTGGACGGGATGGATGAGGTGGGAATAGCCAACGTGCCTCAAATTGAGGACACACTGGCGTCTCACCTGGCTCCCAAGTCATCCGGGACAAAACCAACTCTTCCCAGCAAAGCTTGTCGAGCTTCAGCTTCTCTGCTCGAGAAATGCTACAGAGCTCAGGGACTCGCGGCGCGCGCCATGAACGCGTCCGCGTTGATGCAGGCTTACCTGGCTGAAAAACTGCAACAGCTCCAGGTAACGACGGACAAGCAAGCTGCCGCTGACTTGCTGGATGAAGCCCGCAGGGCAACAGACTTTGTGCTCCGCATGATGGGGACAGCCGCTGTTGCTCAAGGCAGAGGCATGGCGGAAGTGGTCATCGCGATACGCCATCTGTGGATGACTTTAACTGATCTCCCCGAGGGACAAAAGGTGCCTTTTCTCCACCACTCGATAGAACCGACGGGATTGTTTGGGAAAGCTTTGGATCGAATTCAGACCAAGCTGGACCAGAGGCGCAAACAGGCTGAAGCTCTCCGGGTGGGCATTCCCAGGAGAAGCTTCCCCCCACCCCCCAGGGAGTCTGCTGGGGGCAGACCTGCAGCCTCGACACCGCTCGGCAACGCGTGCCCCACCGAAAAAGCGGCCGGCGTACGAGGACGAGCACCGGCAGAGACCACCGCCGGGCCAACCTCGGACCGAACACGCATGGAGCAAAAACAGGTTTGTCCCCCGCCAGGCGGTCAGACAAAACAGGGCCTCCTCGGCGAACCGGGACTCCAGACAAAAGCGTGCCTGATGAACCAGGTTCACGTCTTGACTTTACACGATCACCCGCCCACGTGGTACGGGAAATGATCTCTTCATGTCCAGACTTTATTTGTAGCACGGTACAAAAAGCTGGTAACTCTGCTGCATGCACAAATCATGTTTTTCCTGCTGTGAGTGACATAAAGTCATATATGTCGTTACACATAAGTACGAATAAAGCTCAAAAAACAGCCCCTCTCTGTTTTATTGACTCTAAAAAAACAACAACAAACAAATAACTTCAGCAGAACGGGTCCCTCTGGCCCGCCAGCCGTCATAAAGGGAGGGGGCCGTTTCCACCCCCTCCCTCACGGCTCACGGGGTGTTAGCCTAATCAATGGGCCCCAGCGGGGTGCCCCTGCTCCGTCTGCAATGGACAGGCACAGAGGCATCTGCAGGCAGGCCCCCCACCCCTCACGGAGACAGGTGAGGGGGGTCACGTGCTCCAGTCCCCGTTCCATAGTGAACGACGGGGCGGTCAATACACTAACCAGGCAAACACGTGACATGTCCGCGCCTTAGGGATGCGCGCCGACAGAATCTAATGACGGGGGGGCCACAGCAGAAGCCCACAGGCAACCACAAGCTTCACACGTTCACAAAGGCAATTGTGATCAAACTGTTGTGTATGTAAACAAATCAGGACTGACTCAGATTCCTCTTCCTGTTATTCAAAGGGAACTGGGCTCTCTATCACCAAACAATTTAAAGTCAGCCAAGCACAAAGAATCATCTCCACATTTTCACGTTGCAGCTGTCCCCTTATCTTTAATGGGCGACACGCAATATCCAAGCAGTGATCTGGCAGCATGTGACCTTTCTCACTGTACTGGTTCAGCTCTGCTCTTAAACAATATCCCCCTAACGGGTGAAACACAGACCCCGGGAGGTGTGTCTGGCTCCAACGCTCTGTTAAGGCCGAGAGCCAGTAAACTAGACCCATCCAGGAAACGGATTGGGGTCAGGAGATCTGCTCGTTTACAAATTCGCAGCTTCTCAGTCCCTTGACCCCAAACGAGGAGAGAAAAAACAGACATTCTGCTTCACTTTTGTCTAAAAAGGACGACGGGTTGCATCTGCTCTCGATCACTCTCGATCAGAGCAGCCCGGTAGCACATGGGCAAAAAGGCCTTCTCCCTAACTTGGTTGACCCCCAGGGGATCACAGCATCCAGGGCCCTTGGAGGGGAACTGGATACACCAACCGCTCTTCTTCAGGGTCAAACTATGTCACCAGAAGGAGCAGTCTTGCCGCTTAGGCTGGGAGCTGTTAAAAATTTCAGCTTGTTGGCAGAAAAGAACAAGCTGATGGCATCAGGCCTGCCGGAAAATGTGGTAAAAACCATTCAAAATGCCTGTGCTGTGTCAACACAGTCATTCTACGCACAGAAATGGCGTATTTTTGAAGCTTGGTGCACAGAAAGAAATATTATTTCTTACTCATGCGACCTGGCTCAGCTCCTGACTTTCCTTCAGGACTTACTGGAAAAAGGTCGTTCTTTCTCAATGATTAAAGTTTTCCTATCAGCAATTTCAGCCTGTCACGAAGGCTGGGGACACAGGACTCCTGGCGTGCATCCAACCATAATAAGATTTATGAAGGGTGTGCTAAGGATGAAACCACCCAGCAGGATCCTGACCCCTGGTTGGGATCTTAGCCTGGTCTTGGGGGCTCTCTGTGATCCTCCATTCGAGCCACTGAGCGAGGTTAAGATAGATTTATTATCTTATAAAACCACTCTGCTCTTGGCCCTTTGCTTGGCGAAACGCGTGGATGACCTCCATGCATTGTCTGTACATCCAATGTGTACCAGATTCGCCCCTGACTGGTCAAAGGTCACCCTAAGGCCTAATCCCGCAAACATCCCCAAGGTCTTGACTTTAAACCATAGGAGTCTGGACTTTGATCTCTCCTCCTTCCCACCTGCTCCTGTCCTCACTCAGGAACAGGAAAGGCTGAGGGCTCTCTGCCCCGTGAGAGCTTTACGCACTTACATGCAGAGAACAGCCGAATGGAGAAAAACAAACCAACTGTTTGTGTGCTTTGCAGCACCTGCTACAGGAAAGGCCCTATCAAAACAATGCCTCTCACATTGGGTACTGAGGCCATTAAAAGGGCATACAGTAGCAAAGGTCAACAGGTGCCCTCTGGAGTGCACGCCCACTCTACTCGGGGCTTGGCCACTTCGTGGTCACTGTTCAAGGGTGTACCAGTTGCAGACATTTGTGCTGCTGCGAACTGGAGCTCAATAAACACTTTTGCAAAGCATTACAGTTTGGATGTTACTGCGTGTGATGTCACTCAGGCTGTCCTTTCTAACACACAGTAGAAAGTAGCCCTGAGATGCCTGTTGGTCAAGGGCAGACGTTCACACTAGCATGCATTTTACTGAGCATTTCAAGGGCGTGAATGAATTACGTTCCCATAGCATATGTTGCACCGAGAGAACATGACTGAAAGGGAACTGAAAGTTATGCACCATAACTCATGTTCCCTGAAGGAAGGGAACGAGGTGCAACATATCTGGCCCTTTTCAATGCTGAAAGCTCGGTGAAGTGCAATTTTGGAGAAAGATGGATGGGCGTCAGCGGCTTAAATACGCAGAGGGCGGGGCCTCTGGCGCAACGCTGACGCCCTAGCCGTAAAAGGTGTGAATGTATTCCTTCAGGTAATCGCGCGGGGGCGCAATTCCCATAGCATATGTTTCCGGTAGGACTGGAAAGCACCTTGCATGGTAGTCTGCCGCCACCAGTTTATGAATGTGTGTAGCATTCAATATATGTGTAGCACTTTGAGATTTTCAGTAATGAAAAGTGCGTTATAAATTGAATTAATTATTATTATTATTACCTTGTTCCCTTCCTTCAGGGAACATGAGTTATGGTGCATAACTTTCTGTTTGCCTACCTGGTTCTGACCCCTTGGTTTCCTTACCTTGCTGATTCCCTGCCTAATTTGGATCTTTTTCCTGACCACGGTAACGACTCTGCTCTTCCTCACCTTGACTACACCTCTTTTCTTGTGTCCTGGATTTGGATAAGAAATACTGGCAACCTGTATATGACCTCGGATCATTCCAGTGGACCTTGATTCTGGACTTCCCCAAACAACTCATTCTGCACAGCTCACCTGTTCAGCTGCAGCTCAATCACCGCTGGTGACGTCATCGGATCTACTTGTCAACACGGGTTCTGTTCTCTGCCTGACCGAAGGTTAGTGACCGCCTTCATTCTCCTAAGGACCTTCAGTCAAAGTCTAGTCTCTTAACTCTCCTGTCTCTGCAGATCCAAGCAGCCCATGGACCCAGACCTCCACCAGAGATCCTGCTTTAATAAACCTTTTTAAGTCATTCATGTATTGGTGCATTTACTCAATCTAAAACCCAGTTCATCTCATTCTTGGCAACTGCTACTTTTAGCTCAAGCTTTTATTTATAGCTTTTTGATTACTTTGATTTGCTTGTCCCTTGATACTTCAATTTAATTCAGTTTATTTATATAGTGCAATGTCACAAGTCATCTCAGGGTACTTTACAGAAACATTCATAAGTTATCTGAGAAGCAGACTGTCTTCATTGCAGACTCATCTTGAGCAAGCACGAAACATCCAAGGGAGAGAGAGTGTTCAGAGATCTCTAGAAGCATGTGGTAGGAGACACAGGAGAACAGCTGGAGGCAAGGTCCAAGTGTTTGGTTTCTTTTCTTTTTCAAACACAGTTTCTTTTTCATCATATCATCAGTAAACTGGTTTTTCCACTGTGTGAGAGTGGTATTTGTAGGACTACAGTTTGTTTGTGCCTCCTCGGACTGAAGAAGTCCTTCGGATAAAGGACGAAACATCTCAGCAAACAAAAACAAAAAAAGAAAGAAGAAGAAACCATCCAGATTACCTGATTGAGCATTGTTGGATTTGTATCTGGATTACTGAGCATGAACATTGGTGTTTTTAACCGTTTTGGCATGACTGCCCCAGAGGAGTTGACGGGGGAGAGGGTGGACCCCAGAAACCATTATATCACCAGCAAACTGGTTTTGTTACACTATAGGAGTGTGGTATTTGTGGGACTATAGTTTGTTTGTGCCTCCTCGGACTGAAGAAATCCTTTGGATGAAATGTCTCAGCACAAAAAAGAAACCATCCAGATGACCTGACTGAACATTGTTGGACAAGCCGTTTTCGCATTTGCCGGCCCTCCCCGGTCCCGCTCGTCTCTGGTTGGCCCAGAGCCAGCTCTGGCCCGCCCTCGTTGATTGCGCACTGTCCGGAGAGCAAGCCTTGAAGTGGGTGGGGTATTCACTTGACGTGGGTGGGCAGTTCTTACCGAAAAGCTCAGAATGCGAATTTTTGGAAAAAACGAAATAAATACTGAGTTTTCATGTGTTTTTTCACTACAGTTAGCAAGTTAAGCATATAAACACACGTTTCCGATCATTTTTATGCACTCGAAAGTAGTTTTTAGATGAAAATAGTGTGTTTTTAGGTGCCCTGGCGAAATTTACGAGCGGACTTCCGGGTTGCGAATTTGTGGAAAAAACGAAATAAATACTGAGTTTTCATGTGTTTTTTCACTACAGTTAGCAAGTTAAGCATATAAACACACGTTTCCGATCATTTTTATGCACTCGAAAGTAGTTTTTAGATGAAAATAGTGTGTTTTTAGGTGCCCTGGCGAAATTTACGAGCGGACTTCCGGGTTGCGAATTTGTGGAAAAAACGAAATAAATACTGAGTTTTCATGTGTTTTTTCACTACAGTTAGCAAGTTAAGCATATAAACACACGTTTCCGATCATTTTTATGCACTCGAAAGTAGTTTTTAGATGAAAATAGTGTGTTTTTAGGTGCCCTGGCGAAATTTACGAGCGGACTTCCGGGTTGCGAATTTGTGGAAAAAACGAAATAAATACTGAGTTTTCATGTGTTTTTTCACTACAGTTAGCAAGTTAAGCATATAAACACACGTTTCCGATCATTTTTATGCACTCGAAAGTAGTTTTTAGATGAAAATAGAGTGTTTTTAGGTGCGCTGGCGAAATCGCAGTTGATGACTCAACACGCAGCTAGTCACGCCCTCTGGTCTCGCCCCTACACGAAGCAGTCCAGCCCCCTGCTGCAAACAACGAATCAAATGTGAGCAGTAAATGACGTGAAACTGGGCCCGTCGGGCCGCGGTCCGATGGAACCACGTTGGAGATGGTTCCAAAACGAGGGCGGAGCCGGGGAAAAAAAGGAAAATGCGGACACGCTGAACCCGGGAAAGAGGGCGGGGCGGGGCCACCCGGGCCTTTAAGGGCTGGTCAATGCGAAAACGGCTGTGTCCTTGTTCCTATATCTGCAGGACTAGGGCAGAGCAAGGAATGCACCAAAGCTGCCTCAGTGGGAGTGCTGCTCTCTTGTGGTATAACTAGGTACAGCAACTCAATTCAATGGACACATTTCCATCCATCCATTATCTTTTACCCGCTTCTTCCACCAATGGACGTTCCACTCTTCACAATTATTATATCACTAATAAAACAAAACAATGTGATCATGCCTTTGTGTGTGTCACATTAACTTACGTTTATATGGATGTTTTTGTTCAGTGCCCTGAGAAACTTCTGTTGTGACTTGGCGCTATATACAGCAAATAAACTGAATTGAATTTAGTGAAGTCCATTAAACAGTTTACTTCGACCAGAGTTTTTTTTTAATCTAAATTTATATTTTAGATTTGTTTACAATACACACATTAAATGGATTGCAGATAACTATTTACACAAGAACAGGTCACTTCACCACTTGCTCTTCTCAAGGGCGGACGTCTCCTCTCGGTCTCTGCTTTGCTTTTGCTTAGTCTTGTCTGTGAAACTGTCTGAGAGCCTCTCTTCTACAAAATCTTCAGAATCATAACTATGGACTTCAATTTGGTCAGTTGGTCCCTCAACACAACTGATAACATTTCTTCAAAAAGAAGACAGGCTGTAGGTGAGCCTATTTGCCCTGTTGGCATGCACACAGCTGGATATCTCATCGACTTGGAAGACTTGATGACGTGTCTATCTCTGCTGTCCTCTGTGGATCTTAAGGATGCATATTTAATTGGATTTATGACAACTGGTTCCTGCTTTTTTGGATTTGGCTGGTTCCTGGTCTATCAACACACAAGGAAGGCGTCAGCAGCAAATCTGGACCTGGTCAGGCTGCCTGCCTTACATGGTGGCTTGGTTCATGTCTCGAAAACCCAGACTTTTGGCTGAATGGATTAGATCTCAGGGATTTTCTCAGGCATGTTCCATTGGTGTGGTCATTTTAATTTGGACATTTCGGAAGCGAGTGGACCGACACAGACTGAAGGTAGATGTCATTAAAGTTCTGCCTGCTCCCAAAACAATTGTGTTTATCTGACATTCGGCTCCCCGACTGGCCTTGACAGGCCGTCTTATCTCAACACGCCTGAGAAGTTTTGTAAACCACATGCTCTCACCCTCCCAAATCTTATACTGAGGAATTCCACTGACCTTTCAGAGGAGCCCAGCTGAATAAACATTCTGTCATCATTTCAGGACTCTGGATTCGCCTCTGGCCGTCCTCGGCAGCTCCCCGCCCCCTCTCTGCGTAATGTCGGCGTGATTATGCGCTTGTGTGTGAGATTTTTTTTTTCATTACCACATTTTTGACCTTCAAGAGAGGTCAAAAATGTGTTTGGATTTTTTTTGTCTCCAAACCCAATGTGTCATTTTTCACCACTTTTATTGTCTATCCAACAGATCTCACTTGTAAACGAGTCTTCAAGGCTCAATGTGACTTATCTGTTTAAACAAAGGTTGAATGAATGAAAAAAATAGACAAAGGTAGAAGTAAAGAGAATGATGGTTGCCTATTACATCATCCAGTATTGTTAGACACATACTGACCACGAATTAGATGTTGTGAAGTGAACCAGGGGTGCACCACTGAAGCTGAGACATCTCCAACTTTACTCACGTGTATAAAAACATAATTACTGCAAACACAGAGGCACTCTGGAGCTTGGTAGAACTTAGGGACTTATTCCTTAAATAATTGATGTGAAGAAATGAAGTGCTGCACATCAGCAGAGAGTTTGTGCTGTGGTGTTGGAGACTTTGGTTTATCTGGGCATCAGGTGCATGAGGACAATCACCTGGCATGGCACGGCTCAGAAGAGACTGCCAAGTATGTGCAACTTAAATCAGATTTTAATCTAGACACTGTGTGCCAACAGGTCAAGTTCCCTCCATTGTGTCATGTGTGGCTTGCACAAGAGCAACCAGAACCCAGAAAAGACTGATGACCAGATCAGAGTAAAAAGCTAAACAGTTATTGTAGGAGAAGACAGGCGGAGCTGGAACCAGCAGGGTACGGTCCATTTGGTTGTTCATGTTCCAGGGAGAACTGTTAGGCTGTGGTTCTGTGCTCCGATATCCGGACGAGAAGAGGAGTAGATGTTGTACATGAGAGCAAGCAGGTAGAGCGGAGAAGGTTGGGTCCAGGAGTCTTCCAACAGATTTTGAAGAGAGGCAGACTTGGAGCAGACCAGAGGTTCCAGGGAGGACAGATGCAGGAACATGTGGAGATCACTACTGACAAACAGGTATTTCTTGTATTGTTCAAGGAACACAAGAGAAGGTTTTGTCACTGCCGGCAACAAACGATCCACTAGAGAACTGAGAGTCATTCTTATGAAGAACGAGTTGATTACTGACAAGAAGCAGATGGAGGTTGTTCTGCTTGGCACAGCACCTGCAATGACATGATGAAGCCAGGAGATGGAGCCAGAGAACACAGACCTAACACAACAGTGATGTCCTCCAGCAGCAACAAAGCAGCATGTGTGGTCACTTTAACCTGTAGGAATCATACATGAGTTATTCTAAATGAATAAGTTGATCAAACACCATCTTCTTCCCAGTGACAATAGAAGTGACCCTTAGAAGATTCACATGCATTTCATGGGCCTGTCAGTGCGCCTCGCAGGTGTGTGCCCACTGATACATGTTTACATGTACATGTGACTAAAGTACAGGAAACACTAGTTTACATTAGACAGAGGTTGTTTTGATCATTTTGCAGTGTATTGCATGTATGTTAGGGTAAATGTGCGTCAGTTTATTGTTCTGCTTTAAACCATAAACGTTTAAATTCATGAGAAAACACGTTAAGTTCAGAAAACTGAATGACGTCAAATGTTGGTACGTTTAGGCGAGTTTAAGTACAGTACTGTACTTTGTACTTTGTTTCTGTTGACTGAAAAGGTTCATGTGGGGATGGAAGCACGTTCCCACAGCAGATCAAAAGTTTGCATATACAGTATTTACACACAGCTTTCATTTTTGTCCGTCCCAACATGTGAGCAACATGGCAACCTTTTGTGCAGTTGATGCGTGAGGCCCCTGGTCTTTATCCGGTTCTAAAATGATTCAAATCTAACCTCAAGTGTGCAAAAAAATACAACAGGTTCCACCTCGTCATTGTTTATTAAACATGAAAAGATGTGTGAAACTGAGTCTGCCTATGCTGCTTTCACAGGATTTTAGTGAAAAGGTTCCTGATCATCATCAGTCAGACCACAATCTATAAAACCTGAAGCTTTTCAGTTTGCTGCTCTAAGGCATACAGGTCTTTATCAACCCAATGTCAAGAAGGAAAGACATCAGCAATGACTTTAGACACAGCTGTTGCTGTCCATCAATCTGGGAAGGGTCAGCAAACAATCTGGAGTCAGTGGTTTTGCAGTGAGAAAATATTTAAGACAGATGCCAATCTTCCTAGGAGTGGATGTCCAATCAAATTCACCCCAAGGTCAGACTGTGCACTACTCAGAGAAATTGTTAACAATCCAAGAGCTCCATTTCCTAAATAAAATGCTGATAAATGTGGTTCTACAAGCTGTTAAATCATTACTTTTCTGTGGAAAATACACATTGTGTGTTTACAGTTTAAAGCAATGAAAGTTGGAGACAAAAAGAAACAAAGCCACACAATTAAATAAAACAATACCAAACCATAAAATTGTAGTTGTTTTTATTTATTTGCAGTCTTTTGTTTTTGCACCATAACTTTTTTAAACACTTTTGTGCCACAACGTTGGGTTTTATTTTTCTCTCCTTTCTGTTTACTCCTGGGAACTTTTAAATACAACATATCACATCTTCTTTATATTTATAAGAACATGATCATTAGAGTGTAGTCCACCAGTTTTTCTTTTCCAAACTCCACCACGTATAACATTTTTTTTATAAATCCACTAAACAGCTTGAAAAGCAGCATGAATAACATGGGTTGTGGGTTGTACGTACTGGACTTTTTACTTCGTTATCATTTTTAAAAGTGAACACTGATAAGATGACTGCTTGGTTCAGTATACATTTAGCAAGAATGAGTTTAAGATTTTTACTCAAATGAGAGATTTGTTGCTGGAAATATTTGCACTCAAGATTATTTGTGCATACAATTTTATTTATCGACAATTCTAATAAACTACATTATTTCAAGCAAAAGCTCCTGTTAAACTTTAAAATAACTTTACTTATACTGAAAGACGTAGGTGTGGATTTAATGTGAATTGGGTTGGGGGTGCAATAAAGCACCACGTCTAGTTATTTCTGTAAGAACACCTGCAGGAAACTTTGAAAGAAGCAAAACATTATTTATTCTTTAAGATTCTTCACATCCTTACAACTGGAGGCATCTCTATAGATTGTTGAGCTCCAGCAGAGTCTGGTCCAGAACCTGGTGCATGTCCAAGTTTTCTTCTTTGGCTTGGGCCAGCTTCTCTAAAGTTGGAGAGAAAGCAACAAGTGAACTTCCAGCCGCGTTTCCTGTCAGAAAATATAATAGTTTCTGCACAAATCCAAACACATCCACAGCCATGTGGACTTTGTCTATGCATTTTAATAATATCTCATAGGGAATATACGCCGTATAGAAATATAGGTCCATTATAACACTGGTGCATCCCTTGAGTTTGACGTTTCAATGCTTGATAAAAAATATCGTCCAGTGTTTAAAATGAAAAGGAGTCATGTGCAAAAGCTTAGAATAAAAAAATAAAAAGTTGACTTCAAATCCAGTTTGGATCAATCTATTCATGCAAAGTTGTTGTTTGAAGACTTTTAGCTTTAGTAGATTGAAAACACGAGTCACCAATGGTCTCCTCATGGTCTCCAACAACAGATTCATATCTGCTTTTAATACAATCAATCACAAAATTTTGCTACAAAGGTCCTAGCCTGATATTGAGATTAAAGAAACTGCTATTGGTTTAAGTCATATGGCCATCCGATATATTTTAGTTCAGCCATAAAACCAGTAAATTTTCTTCATGCTCCAGAGTTAGTCATGGAGTTCCTCAGGACTCAGTACTTGGACCACATAAGCATCAGTTTGGTAATATAGCAGAATTTTAGTTGGACTACAGTTTTCTATTAAAACAAATAAAATTAACTAAATATTCTGTTGTAATATTTGTCATTAATTTGGTTTTTGGAAACTTTAGAACTTACAGAGGTAATAACCCCAAACTTGAGAGCTACTGAAATATTGTGTTAAAAAACTATTTTTGGATCCAGAGAAATGAAACAGGAGATGAAATCCAAAAGGGTAAATTAGAGAGAGTCAGAGAGAGTCAGAGTAATCTTTATTGACATTGCACCGAGGTACAGCGGGAATGTGTACGCACAGTCATCAGAAAGATGGACTTAAGGCCGAGATACACTCGAGCGTTCTCACGATTCGCCTATACGCAACGTACATACGTCAAGGCAAAAGCGTAGCCCCGCGTAGCCCCTCAGGGCACATACGCGCAAAGCTTTTTTTTTACGTCCGCGTGCGCGGTGTCTGACCATAAACTTCCCCGGCGCCGGACTGTTTTGTATGTTACACAAATGAAATAAATTCCCCTTCTTTATCGCTGATCGGGCCTTTTCTTTTGTTTTTTTGCCTAAAGTCAAGTAATCACTTCTTCCTCCGTTCACTCCATGAATGAAATGAATGAATTCAGGTCCTACCTGGGTGCGCGATGTTTTAAATATCCCTGGTGGGCTGTGTGCTGCAGGAAAAGCACTCCCTGTTATTATTTTTATTTCTGAGAGAACTTTTTATAACATATATAGTAGAAACACCGCATCAGAACACCGCCGCGGTCTTCAGCGAGCTACATGAGCTGACTGAAAGCTGTCAATCATTTCAGTAGGCGTGTCAGCAAGTGACCAATCAGCGAGCTCAGTTGAGTCCCCTCCGTGCGCAGCTGCTCATATTACAACAAGGAGAACGCGAGCGTTTGAAAGCTGATAGTTTCTGAAGTATAGCAGCAAAACACATGCGCACAAAATGCGCGCGTAGAGTGGCGTACCTGAGGACGCTCAAGTGTATCTCGGCCTTTAGTGTGTGAAGCTGCGCAGCTAGAACCAGCGCGGCCATCTCATGCCTTATCAGAATAATAATCTTAGATATGAAAAGGGGGGAAGAACCATGAGGGTAGATAGTGGTATTACAAAAAAGATCTTTCACATCTTGTTCAGGACACGATTTGAGACATCAAAAAACTCTACCAGCAAGCACAATTAAAACAGATTACATATGCATTTGAGGTCGAGGTGGTGAGATTAGTCCATGAGCCTTTTTCAGATCAGCCACAGTTCTGATGATGTTGTTCAGCCAGCAGTTCTGATAAGCTTGCACAGAAAGTTCTCCGGGGGCGGGGTGCGAT
>JBBPBX010002351.1:59841-70622 GCA_038048925.1 Garcialebias charrua | reverse complement strand
TATATATATATATATATATATATATATATATATATATATATATATATATATATATATATATATATATATATATATATATATATATATATATATATATATATATATATATATATATATATATATATATATAATATATATATATATATATATATATATATATATATATATATATATATATATATATATATATATATATATATATATATATATATATATATATATATATATATATATATATATATACATATATACATATATATATATATACATATATATATATATATATATATATACAATATATATATATATATATATATATATATATATATATATATATATATATATATATATATATATATATATATATATATATATATATATAATATATATATATATATATATATATATATATATATATATATATATATATATATATATATATATATATATATATATATATATATATATATATATATATATATATATATATATATATATATATATATATATATATATATATATATATATATATATATATATATATATATATATATATATATATATACATTTATCAATATTTTTGTATTTTAGGACAAAACAAAATACCATATTATTTATGTTAAAAAGGAAAACATTTGTTTACACCAAATTTGATGAAAATTAAAACGTGGAAGCTGCAGGCCTATGTGAGTCCTTTTATCTGAGGAAAAATTAAGTATCCCACTTTGATGTTATAAAGCATAAATTTAAAGTGTGTATAAAAATTAGGCAATTTTTTTATGTGTAAGTGTGACTTGTGATTTTTTTAAACACAGTATTTTTATTTGCATTGACTTCTTTAAATCAAATTGACTCACCAAATTTATTTTAAGCAACTTGTCCTAAAAATATTCCAAAGAATTTGGGATTTGAGAGAAAGGCTCCACTTTAAGTCTGGAATTTGGATGAACGAAGGAGCTAAATCTAATTAACATGCTTCGATTCTTCTATTTTTACTTTGTAGCATCGTTCACATATTTGCAGAAAATTGAAAGAAAAACTGCTAAAACATGCCTTTTCTCTTATGGTTATAATAAACACTAACATGAAATATCTGGTTAGTTTGGGTCAAATCTTGAAAGGGTCACAGACAAGAGACTAAAGAGCCGCATGTGGCCCAAGAGCCGCAGTTTGCAGACCCCTGACCTTAGCACCTGTTTACAACTTCTGCTCTAGCTCAGCATGTCCTTCTGAAGTACATTTTTACTTTTTTTTTTATCTAGATTACAATGCTTCCAAAAGCAATGCCAACCTTTTACTTTGAAAAGCAGCAAAATCTTGATCAAGTATGAACCTTCACATAACATTTTGGGGAACGCTTTGGATTCAATGAAGACATTTACTATATGGTCATTTATTATAATGACCCCATATTCTAAACAGTAAAAACAGGCAGCAAATCTAAGGGAAAGAAAGGACATTGGGAGAAAGCAGAACAATCAAGAGAGCTTTAAATCTTTATTACAGAAAGGAACGGGAAACAGATTTGAATAAATATTTTACTAAATGAGGACATTAAGTTCAAATCAGGAAACGTGCAGCAGCGGAAGGGCAAGCAGCAAATTCCCTTTTTTTTATTTAAAAAGGGCGGAAACAGAGTCCAGTCCAGTCCTGTACAGTATGTGTAGGGTCATGAATGGTGCCTGAATATCAAATTGTCGAGTCTTAAATACTGCTGCGGAATGGAAGAAAACTGCAGAAAGGTGGAGGAGAGTTGAGACAGAGAGGAGGTGCAGAGAGCATCTACAGTGTAGTCATGTCGTTGAGGGCCAGGTCCAGCTCCTCACTGAGAGCTTTGCCCTTTAGCTTCTGAGCGTACACCTCGTCTGGAAAAAGACAGGAGATCACAGACAGACGCACAGAGTGGGAACAGGAAATGAAGCATCAGAGGAAAGAAAGTGCCAAAAAGAGAAATAAAAACACCAAAGAATTAGGAAACACTTGCCGCAACATGCTGAAGCCAACACACACAAAGTGAACGCTTCATGCAGTTACTGTAGTGAAAACTTCAATCTGTCAACACAAGACAGGGCCTTTGCCAGCGTCCAGTCAGTTTTGACTGATTAAAGAGGGGCTAAACTCAAAATTAACTTTTTTTAGCTGATAAACTCCCTAGAATGTGTCCAGAATGTTGTATAGCACTATGTCTGTGTTAATCTTCACATATTTGTGCGTATTAGTTTAAATCGGCAATATTTGGTCTAAAAACGTGTTTACGGTAGTCCTATGGGTTGAACATAGGTATTGCAGCTTAATTTTCTTATTGGTCAAGGACTGTTCACTCTGACGTGTCTTGTACACTCTGATGTCACAAAAGTGGTTCAAGCAGAGCCAATCCCCTGCAGAGATGAGAAGGTCCTCGCTGCAGTTCATACCTTATATGGAAGTGGTACATTGCACGCCGCAAAAGTACTGCAACACCGCATATTATAGTTTTTGGAATGGCACTAGTTATTTGTATATTTTAACTTATTTATTTTAGGAATACTTTTCACGTCATCGAACTACTGTATGTGGTTGTATTTGTTTTCTTATATTGCGATGGACGAGCAATGCATAGATGCCACGATAGGGCAGTGTTGTAGGTGCGGGATTGGGATCCGACAGACCCAGCTTCGAACCCCGGTCATGGCATAACTTGTATTCTTTTTTTAATTTTATTTTTACGCCTTTTGTTTCGGATAGATCAGGTGAGTACATAATTATTCTTTGTTGTTGCTTGTTGTTTATTACTAATGTAATTTTAACATTCAGAAACAATAACAGTCTCTCGTCCTGGCCACACCTTCTCGCTCAACCCCCACCCGCCTCCCCCTCCTTTGTTGACACTCCCACTTTGTTGCATTTTTTGAATTTCGTCTTGGGGCGGAGTTACAGATCCACAGGGAGTTGAGGACCTCTTTAATGGCAGATTTACCGTCATCAAGCTTCTTCTGTACTGGAATGGGGGCATTTTTTTGTTCTGACTCTTAGTTTGAACCATCACGATAAAAGTGATGGTTCAAACTTAGAGTCAGTTTAAAAAAACACAATTGTGCATCTTTAATTAAAAGTCAAGATCAATTGTGTATTACTGTTTTACAATATGCAGTTTAGAAAGTCAAACGTGTCTTGTTTGGGCACATATATGTGTTCATATTATGCAATGAACTGCAAAACAACATTATTGAAAAGAATTGTGTTTGTGCCCGAATAATCATAAATGTTGTCTTTACTCACCTGCATAAAACAGCTCCGTGAAACCAACAGGCTGTTTCCATCATGATACACTGGAAACTTATCTTTAACCTCAATCTTCTGCTGAGTGGTTTATACTGACTACTACTCTTTATTTATTTAAAAAAAATACACAGCAGCAGGGTTATGTGAAAAATGAACATCTCAGTACTGTAGTTGTATTTCTCATTATAGGAGTGGGATGATGATGGAGATGTAAAGGTCATGGATGTTTTTCACTTTCTAATGTCAAATGTTACAAATGTACCAGTATATAAACAATGCGTGTGGGTTAAAGTTGTTTTGTCTTGGTGAAGTGGAGCCTGCACACCTGATAAACTTCAAAGCCCTAAGAGTGATCTTGACCTCGCCTGTCTGATAACGAGTATTTAAGCTTTTAACTCTTTCTCTATGAGCACACCTTGGAGATGATGCACCACGTAATGTTTTGATACTTGTATTTCAGCGCTGCTCATCTTGCAAGATTAAACCTGGGCAACAAAGATCTTCTTTTCCTGTGTGGCTTATTTATTGAATGAGCTGATGGTAGGATAGTTAAATTATCCAAGAGATGAAAACATACAGACAGAGACATTTAAAATGCTATTCAGAGACCATGACTCAGCTTAATTATGAGGTAAGAGCAAAGTGCTGCATGTCCAGTACTGTATATACAGTTTAAATATAAGACTACAGAATCAGACTAGCTCTGTGTTTGTGTCAATATGTGAAGGAAAAAAATCAGTTCTCTGTCCAGTTGTCTGCCTTAGAGCAGCTTGAGCGTTGGTACTTTACAGCAAAATGTCCAGTAAAACCCATTAAAGTTTTATAAAAGTCAAAAGTTCTATCTTGAGGCACCATGAATACTTTCACAGAACCATGTGTAGGTTGATAGGATCACTTTAGAACATCTGTGCACACAAATCCTGTGTAATCTCGCGTTGGTTAGCTAACTAAATTTTGAGATTGATGATCAAATGTATTTTGTCAAGCAAATCACACAGTGACTTGTAAGCTGCCTGGAGCAGATGGAGAACGCTCCTTCCTGCAGTGGCTGCATGGATTGATTTCTGTTGTGCTAACTGAGTCTGACTGTCGAACAAAGTATTTATTTACAGGTGAAGTGAACCCTACAAATAGAATACTGAGCCTCAGTATAACTGTATTATTAGTATTATTTGGGGACAACACACTTCCCAAGTAGCATCAGCAAGTAGTACAACAAACCAAAGGATCATTACTGTAATTAGGTTTAAGATAATTCAATACAAGTTTAAAACGGCAGCACATAGTTAATCTGTTGAGTTATTATTATTTAATGGTAGTTGGATTAGTTGGTTTAATTGTTTGTATCATTTATTTAATGGCAGGAAGCAGACGTGATAAAAGTAAAACAGTCAGAAAGTGTTGAATACCTTCAAGGTCATCAATGGTTTTCTCCAGTTTGGCCACAGACCTTTCTGCAAACTCTGCACGGGTCTCAGCCTGCAACACAAACCACAGCAAAGTGAGAAGTGTTCTGATTTTTATTTACAAGAACATTCATTTTGAAACAAGTTCCCACAAAAGCTAAATGATGTGAAGGTTAAAATGCTTCTTCTGGTACTTTTTAACTACAAATGAAGATATTCTGAACAAGTTAAAGAAAAGAAGCCCTTATAATCTCTGTCTGTCCATGTTGTGTCCAGTTTAATGTGCAAATCTAATCTAGTTTTATACTTGACAATTTCATCCTGTTAATTCCAGATCGATCCTATAAAGTATTGCAACAACTGCACAATGTTTTGAGTGCATAAATTATGCAAAATGAAGTATTGTAAACTAACGTGGCCTTCCAAAAACCATTAAATGTGTCATTCTCACCTCCTTCAGTTTTTCAGTAAGAACTTTGATTTCTTCTTCGTATTTGTCCTCCTTTTGTGAGTACTGAAATAGAAAAATATATTTCAATGAAACTGCAGGGAAGTCCCTTTTAACTTCAACAGGGAGACAAACGTTACAAAGGATGCAGAGGGTAAAAACACTCCTTGTGTTTCTTTGGGAAAAGGATGAATGGTAAATAGTAATGTCTAAATTAAGTGAATAAATAAAGAGTTAGGCAATGAGATTTTAAAATAACTATAATTTCAACCTTTATATTTTATTATCAAACAGTCTTTGTCCCATTCTTATTACAAGAGGACAGTTATCAGTGTCTTCTTCCAGACAAACATTACATGAAACAAAAATGGATTCAGATGAAAACAGTCAGTCTGTAAGGTCTCAAATGCTCTATGTGCTTAATAATTGTAGTTTTGATGGACTACAGTCTGTAAGTAATTCACAGTCGGACCGGCCCCGAGCTGAGTCCCTCTCAGCCCTCACTGTACCTTCTCAGCCTGGGCTTCCAGAGACTTCAAGTTGTTGGTGACATTTTTCAACTCTTCCTCAAGGTCAGCTGATTTACTGAGCAACGTAGGAAAGAAGAGAAGCAAAAGAAGAGAAAGCAGTAATTTGAAAGGTTGAAGAGATTAAAACTGTTTCGTGCCATGTCCAAAGACAGAATGAGCTCACCTGGCTCTGAGGATCTGAGCATTTTAGTTTTAACACTTTGAAAAGCGTTAAAACCAACATGTAGGGCTTTTTTAAATGTACTTTTGTTAAATGTGAAATGTGTATGTATTTCATAATGAGATGTGGGCTTTTCATGAAAACGCACATGAAAGACCATTAAAACGGTCCTCCTTTACACATAAAGTCTGTGTAAAGAAGGAGAATGTGTGCAGGTTAAACAGGAGACGCAGGCGGAAGCTGAGAGGCTGCAGGCCAGAGGAGAACGAAGCAGGACGTTATAAAAACTGTACCTCTTCCTCGCCGCACACCATCGACTTTAAATTCTGGTCCATTAGCCTGAGCTCCTCCTCGAGCTCCCTCACTCGCCTGAAGCAGTTAGTCCAGGACGATGGTGGTGGGGTGGGGTGAGGGGGTGGGGGAGAGAGGGGGGTAAGTTGGCCCAAATGGGCAACGGTGGTGCACACATGCGTTAATGATGCATTTCAGAAACCCCACAGCAAAACACATTCAAGTCTACGTGCCTGGTGTGTGCATCGCACATTGTATCACTACATGAGGCTTAAAGGGGTGGTTCAGCCATTTTTTTATGATTTTCTGTGTAAAAGTTATGAGTTAAAGCTGCTATATGTAACTTTTCTAACAATATATTTTTAACATATTTCTTCACTCTGTCACTAGATTGATGTTAGAGAGGTAATCTCTGAAAAAAACTAAAAAAAAATATTGTCCCCTTGCTTCTCCAGGTGGTAAATAAGCATTTCTAAAAAGAAAAAGTGACCCGCCATTTTCCAGCCAATAAAAACAAAGTTTGTAACCAGCCAATAAAAACAGAGCTTGAATTTGAATTTCAACAGACCACAAGGGGGCAGAGCCATATATGGCTCTGAGGGGGAGGGATCAGAATGCTTTGCTTGTTGAAATTTTTTCTAAGTGCTGATGTTCTACAGAAACTGCAGACTTCACCTTTAATGTCTGACAGGACAGATGAGCTAACGTCAAGTCCGAACAGAGGTGTGTCTGCCTCGACAGACCATTATTAGCTCAGCAGTGTGGTCTGAGCATCCTCGTTCAAATAGGATCGCTGCCATCTTAAAACTACTTTAATCTCAGATAATCCACAGTTCACATTAGAGTTTTTTGGCAAATATATAAAATGTAAAAGTTGCAACTGAGTGCTACATCTGGCTGCTGCTGCCACTATCTGCACTTTCAAATAACCATTGAATTCTGCAAAGGAAGTAAAAAAACGTATTAAGAGATGAGGTATAAAAGTTCTGTTAAAAAGTTTTTGTGTGAACTGAAATACATTTTCAAGACTGAAGCCATTTTAGGACAGAAATTTGCTTTTTGTCTTAGTCGTTAACTAGTCGGTCCAAAATCTTTTTCTCCAAACTGAGCGTGTTCAATGTACAATGCTGATTTTCTAATTGTTTCAAACCTTTACACAAAAAAACATTTAGTTTGGCTGAAATATTCCCTTTAAGTACAAAGCTATGGCTGAAACAGGTTACTTACTAAAATGATGAACACATCACAACAAAATTAAATAATTTCTAAATTGTAATTTAAAAAGCTGAAATGCTGAATACAGACATCTTTTTAATTAAAGCAAAATTAAATGAATACAATAAATTAAACTGCAACTCATGAGTATGACTTACATGCACATACTGTGTGTTAATTATTCTTATTAAAAATGTAAGTTCAAGTAGCACTTTGTAGGATGTGGGCACATCCAGTGGCAGATGGCAATTTCCAAAATAAATATTATATGCAAACTGCATATGCAATATGCATATAAAATTGCATATTTCATTTATAAATGTGTTATAAAAGCAGGCTGACATCTGTAACAAAGCAAACCGCTCTGGCAGCAGTGATGGTGCTGCCAACACCAGTCAAGGTGCTTCACATGCAGCACAGCCAAAAGGCCCCACAAACACCACACACTAGTGCAGAGCCTCCACTTCTGTTGTTCAGGGAACAGATTCACCAACAGCTAAGTTAAAGTTCACATGCTCTCCTAGTAGTGATTGCATTTTCTTTGCTAGGACAACATAAATACTAATAAATATATATTTTGTTTGGTGTAAGTGTCTTATTACAGGGGTTGACTTACGCCTCAGCCACCTCAGCTCGTTCCTCTGAGCGCTCCAGATCGCCCTCCAGGATCACCAGTTTACGTGCAACCTGCAGAAATTCACACACTGATTAACTTTTGGAGCCATTTTGGTTCAAGATGGCTGCCACAGCTACCTCAGAAAACTCTAAATTGACTATGAATCAGTCATTCTTTGAGATACTGAGCTGAAATTTATGGTCGTAGCTTCAAGCGAGTTGTGACACATTCCTTTGCTAAAAGGGAAGATATTGAGCAGAAGTTTGGTGTCGTGGCCAAGAGCCAACCCCAACACATAGTACTGTCAAATATAAATGTTATAATGGCTGCAACGTGGCAGTCCCCATCAAATTTTCTGCAGGAACTTTCTATTCTGACTCTGTACTACATCATGGGAAAAATGTTGCATTGTTATTTTTTACAATAAAATAATCAGAGTGCTAGCACTAAATATTGGTAACAACAATGATTAAACCATTTCATCTGGACCTGTTTCTTTAAGTGAAGAAACGTTTCATCCCCCATCCAGAAGACTTCATCAGCCTGCAGCCTGTCAACCAGATCTTTCCCACAGGAAGCCTTCATTGCTGTGGTTCATGTCAACCTCCTGCTGGAATCTCAGAAGCAGACTTTTTAACACATGCAAACAGAGCACACCCATCCAAAACCATTCCTGTGGATGGGCGATGAAACGTTTCTTCACTTAAAGAAACAGGTCCAGATGACACGATTTAACCATTTTTGTTGTTATCTACCTGGATGATTGAGCTTACAAAACATATAAATATTGCTGCGTTAATTAATGAAAAAAGAGGCTGTAAGCAGATGTCTGTGCCGTTTGTGTTGCTACTGGCTGTTAGCTGAACACGTGCTTTCGTTCAGCTGATCCCTTATGCAGGGGTTGCCCCACACGCATGAAAGAGCAACTGTTTTATGCTGGATTATGTATTATTTATTAGCCTTTATTTAACCAGGCAAATCCCATTGAGATCACAGATCTCTTTTGCAAGGGAGGCCTGGGCCTGAAGCAGCCTAACATGCATGTTTTTGGTCTGTTGTAGGAAACCGGAGTACCTGGAGAAAACCCACACATGCATGAGAAGAACATGCAAACTCCACACAGAAAGACCCCAGGTCTAACTGGGGATTGAACCCAGGACCTTCTTGCTGTGAGGCAGCAGTGCTAACCACTGAGCAGTCGTGGATACCCTTCCTGATACAACCTGGGCTCGAACCTGCAACCTCAAGATTACAAGACTGCAGCACTGACCACCGAGCTACCACGGCCCCGTCAGGCTGAACACATGAGGGCGCTTTGAAACTCCCAACCAGACCGAACACAGGAAGCCCTTCAGAAGAGCAGGAAGCATTTAAAATAAAATAAATTAATTAAATAAAATCACCAATTTCCCTCACATGCATTAAATGTCCTGTTAAGAAGTAAAACTAAAACAAAGGTTAAATAAGTTAATTTCTTTGTTTTCAAAATAATATCCACCCAAAACAGAAAACATAAAATTTGCATGTCACTTGGGCATAATTATTTGTATTAGCTTTTGTTTTTTTTAGTTGTGTTATCCTATTTTATTTCTTTTTCTTTCTTGATTGTTTTTTCTGTCTGTTCGAAATAAATAAATAAATAAATAAATAAATAAAACTGTTATGGACTAAAACATATTTGAGGTTTTCATTAATGAAAAGTGCGTTATAAATTGAATTCATTATTATTATTATTATTATTATTATTATTATTATTATTATTATTATTATTATTATTATTATTATTATTATTAACAAACAAAAAATGCTGGTGCTCATCATCTGAGCTTCCAGCCCTGATGAGTCACTGTGAACACTGAACTCTGCACAGGCTGGGTGTGCAGCACAAGTGTTCAGTCTGGTGATCCCCCACCTCTTCATATTTACGATCAGCCTCCTCAGCGATGTGCTTGGCCTCCTTCAGCTGCATCTCCTGGATCTCCATCTTCTCCTCATCCTTTGTTGCCCTGTTCTCAATGACCTTCATTCCTCTGAAAGACAGAGTAGAACATGAACCCAGTCAGTACTTCATGTGATTAACTGTTCCAAGCCCTTTCAGGAAAGTCTGAGCACGATGCTTTGTACCTCTCGCTCTCATCAGCAGCTTTCTCAGCTTCCTCCAGCTTCTGGAGAGCCGTAGCTAGCCTCTCTTGCGCTCGATCCAATTCCTCCTCCACCAGCTGGATGCGCCTGTTTAGAGATGCTACCTCGGCCTCGGCCTGCAGAGACACACAGACGGTTTATTAAAGGGTCAAGACTGGTGAAATGCTGAAAGTCTTAAAACTCTCATTCCATGTTTCCATATTCATGTTCGTGTCCTCGTTAAATATTATATACTCATCCCTGAGTGTGTGTGTGCAAAAAAATTAAAAACACATAAAGAAAATTTGTTATAATGCAATGTGAAAAAAAGCACAACCCTGATAACTCAAACACTGTTTAAAGTAAATCTTAAATTACATACAACTAAGAAAAGAAAAAATAAATCACTAAAAATCTGTGGAAACAAACAAAAACAATAATAAAAATAAAAAACAGCATCTGCAACAACACGTACAAAATCTTTGTCTCATTTGTTTAACAGGGTTCTCTTCATCTTTAGGACTTGTGTGAGAAGCTGCTGATGTTTAAGATCATATTTATGCAGAAATATAGAAAATTATAGAGTTCACAAACTTCAAAGCACCACTGTACAGTGTGCCAACTACCAGGCTGCAGTGTGGAAGTGTGCCTGCAGGGACAGCCACACAGTCTATGGACATCGATGGACAACTCATGACCAACATAATAATTGAACTAAAAACATGCTCACCAT
>JBBPBX010002351.1:7107-54473 GCA_038048925.1 Garcialebias charrua | reverse complement strand
TAGTTAACTAAATTAAAAGTGTTCAGAGCCGCAACAACCTGTTAGAACTGTGATTATCAACTGGTGGCCCGAGGGCCACTTTAGGTTTGTTGAAGGAGACTTTTGTGGCCAGTAGGGGTGACATTATAAAGCTAAAAATATATATTTTTTAAATTTTAACATTTATTGATATTTTTACAATTTAAAACAAATGAAAAGACAAGATTCTTGTAAAAAAAAGAGGGGGGAAATAGTGTTTAAAAAATGCAACTATGAACTATGCAGATGTTAATTTGTGGAAAAATATTGAAGTAGGCTATAGAAATAAAGCAACAAGTTAATTTGCAAAAGAAAGGACATGGCAACAGCTAAAACTACATCATACTTTTTTTGTTGTTTTTATGTCATCCAATAAAATTTAGTTTTATGTTAGTTTTGTTGAAAACTTGGAGCCGCTGCAGAGGGACCAAAAAGCCACATGTGGCTCCAGAGCCGCAGGTTGCAGACCTCTAGAGATGTTTTTTTAAATTAATTTTATAATAATGAAATACATAACAATTGACATATATATATGTAATTAGAAAAAACAAAATATAAAATGAAAGGTAGCAGATGAAGAAAAAATGACGTTTGTGACATGAGTGATTTAACCTACGGTAAATTTGTGACATACTGAAAAACATAAGATCATCTGTTGAAAACTGTTTTGCAATATTTCCAGAGTACTGAATTCCAGAGTATTGCACTTTTTAAAAATAGACCATTTTACGGTTTGCATTTTGGTCTGGAGATGTCTACTTCCGATTTGTTGTACAGTAGTCTAAAACAGTTCATGTGTTTCAGCTGTGCTCGCAGTCACTCCGACACTGGACAACGTTGCAGGTTGAGGACATTTTTACCATCAATTAAAACAAATTTATGAATACGTCTGAACATGAAAGTAAAATTAAAAATCGGTCTTTTGCAGACACGTGACATTTTGCACTCCCGGTCGCCATATTGTATGGATACCGGTTCATTTAAACAGAGGAAGTCCATGCCTTAGCTGCTACCTCGTAAGGATCAATGTTGTTAATTGAAGCTAACTTCACCATGTAACGTTCTCTGGCTTCAAGGTTGAGTTTCTCTCTATAAGGCTTCTGCTCATTTTTATATTTAGTTTGCATTTTGCTGATGTTATTGTTCTGTATCGCACTGTGTTTAACATGGACTTCCTCTGTTTAAATGAACCGGTATCCACCCAACATGGCGACCGTAAGTGCAAAAAGACATGAGCCGTGACGTCACGTGCAAAAGACCGATAGGTTTAAAGGACGAAAACACTCTGTCATCTATCTCGGCATAACGATCAACAAGGATCAAAACACTAGATGTGTTCTGAACTTTGACCCCATTGTAAGTAATGTACAAAAAAAAACTGAACTCTTGGCTTCAAAGAGATTTGTCAATCAGAGGAAGAATTTTGTTAACTAAAGCAGAAGGCATCTCCCGATTAACTTATCCAGCTTTGTCTCTTTCTGTAAACAAACAAACAACTGATATTATTGATAAAATGCTATATAGATTTGCATGGAAAAATAGGATTCATTATATCAGAAAATCAGTATTGATGAATTCATATGAACATGGTGGCCTAAATTTTCTTGATTTCACAACTTTAAACAATACGTTCAAAATAAATTGGATCAAACAGTTTCTTAAAAATCCCTCCTCAATCTGGAATTTTATACCTAATTACTTATTCTCTAAACTTGGTGGCCTTAACTTTGTTCTTCTTTGCAACTACAACATTGAAAAACTCCCCATAAAGCTATCTAATTTCCATAAACAAATGCTTCTTTCCTGGTTTTTAATTTACAAGCACAATTTCTCACCCCATCGATATTATATTTGGAACAATGGAGACATTTTGTACAAACGTAAGTCTTTATTCTTGGAAAATTGGTTTGAACATGGAATCATTTTAGTTCAGCAGCTATTTAATCCCAATGGTGTTTTAATGTCTTATTCTGAACTTCTAAACAAGTTTGGCATTCCTATACCACCAAAGGAATACGCGTTTGTTTTTGACGCTATCCCGTCTGGTGTTATAATGCTTCTTAAGTCCTCTATAACTCCTTCACTGACTCCACCAAGTTTGAACCCTGCTGACTCTAGTATTGGTCAAATCTGTTTTTCCACTAAAAAGACAAAAAACAACCGTGATATACGTGCCTTATTCCAGAAGGACATGGTCTCTGTTCCAAATGTTGTCTCTTATTGGAATAACCTTGCACCAGACCTGAACTGGAAAAAAATCTGGTGCCTTCCATCTAAATATTTGGTTATTAATAAAATGAAAGAAGTATCCTTTAAGATTATCCATCGTTTTTATCCCTGCAAGTCTTTCCTTCAACGATACAAAAAGGACATTGACATGAACTGCTCATTCTGCCAACTCTGTGAAGAAGATCTCTGTCATTTATTCTGGTCATGTCCTTTCTTATGTACGTTCTGGCAGGATATTTGCACTTTTATTTCCCAAAACATTCTTGTTGACTTTTCCCTTACTTATGTAAATGTGTTGTTTGGATTCTTTTCTTATCCCATTAATAAAACAAACCATTATTATATTATCAACCTAATTTTATTAGTTGCAAAATACCATGTACATAAATCTAAATTCTCATATCAGAAACCTTGTTTCTTGGTCTTTAGAGAGGAATTCAAACAATATATTAGAACAATTCAGTACTCAAACAATACATAGTAAAGCCATAAAAACTACAGATTTGTGTACCCACTTCAACATTTTTGTGACTTAACTTTTTTTTTCCAGTTTTTTTTCTCTCTCTTTACGTATACATTTATATGTGAGCATGTATATATATATATGTATAAATACACTTATTTTTATTTGTTTGTTCATAACCCCCTGGCATCACTTGTTCTTTTTGTTATATACTGTAATACTGTATTGATATTATGTCTACTGTTTTGTCAACATTTTTATTTGTTCATTTTGCTGTATAACATGATTGATACCGTGTCTACTGGTTTGTTAAAATTTTATTATCAATAAAATAAAAAATAAAAAAAAGGACGAAAACACTAGAGGTGAACGCCAGTTTCGATACCGGAAATAGCCATGAATATATTTTGAATGTGGCGCCTGCTTTCACGCATGCGCAGTAGTAACTAAACCTCCAAACACTGTTATGTTTCCTGTCAGGGTCTAGTTCAAGCCGTGGACTAGTGAACCAGAGAAGTTATAGTTTTCATGGTGTTTCCACCAGGTGGGGGAATGAGAAGAAGTCTAGCCGGTGAAATCAGAGGTTTGCTGCCCTCCGTAGGCTACTTCCCGGTAAACGTTCTAAGATAAGCCACATCTCGGTGTTTATCGCCTAATCTTTCAGCTTTATGTATTTATTTTTATTAACAATGTGTTTATCTCCGCACCACTCTGCCGTCGTAACTGCTGTGTTGGACTTTCAGCGATGATAACGGGAAAGTAAAAATAAAAGAACACCGGCGGCGCGTGCGAAGAAGAACACTGGGAGAGTGACAAGGACGGGCAGAGAAAGGAAGGGGAGGAGGGGAACTGACATTAAAGCAACACAACAAGGAAACTACGCTGCAGAGCCGCAGACGCCTTCATTTTATGTTTTTCACTAATAGCCGGAGCTCGTGTGGAGCTCCCCGGCTCGCAGCGCCTCGACGCTCCCGGAAAAGAGCCGCTTCGCTCGGACTGGAAGGCGCTCGAGCTCCGTCGCTTTCACACAGATGGGTGAGGATAAAGAAAGAGGCTTTAATTGTGATCTGAGTGAAATGATCTGCGTGAGGGGGGGTTGAAACGCACAGGCCTCTTCTTGCGGATAGATCCTGAAGCTGAAGACAAAAGGCCAGCACGCTTTTAGATGTAATTAATAAAATGGCAATTCTGCTAATTGATATTTCACTTGAGGTTCCATTGATTTATTAGTTGCAGCAGCTGCAGGTATAATAAGGATGCTGGCTGCCATTACAACGAGGCTTTCACAACAGCTTTATCATAAAACTGTTGTAATTTACAAGGACTTCTAACTTCACCCAGATGGGTCCTAAGACGGGATTTGAACCAGCAAACTTCTCGCCGAGAGGCAACCACAAAACAGCTTTTAAGAATATAAACAATAAGAGCAATAAAAGCCAACATCTTAAACTGAGCCAAAGTTAAGATTTGAACACAAGAAGTGAGTCTGATGGGCAAAGAAAGCTCATTCCACAGTTTGTGGGTAGCAACTCAAAATGCACGGACACCTTTCAATCCCTGTCTTTGGAATCTGCAACTGATATGTTGACCTGACAGAGTGTGATTGTAGCAGATCAGAAAGATACAATTTGGTCAGACTATTAAGAATTAATTAGAAGTTTACAAGTTGGTTATTCATGTTACCAGTGAAAGTGTTCGTTTCCACGTGCACACTACACCTCCACATCACTTGGTGTGACCTGGTGGTGACCCCCTCTTGTGTGTGGAAATGTTTGTGTGCTTTCAGAATTCGAGCCGCCGCCGGGCTCCCCACAGGTCGTGGAGGATGGAGGTGAGGAGGACGAGGAGGAGCTGAGTGGAGGCGAGGAGACAGACTTTCGGACCACTTTGGGTCGGGGCTCCCTGCTGACCCGGAGAGGGATCACCCTGCGAGTGCTGCTCAAGGACGGCCTGGTAGAGCCGGGGGACGGCGTGCTGGCCATCCATTACCTGGTATTAATGCACGTTACTATTAAAATTATATATTATTACTGAGGTTCTTACCATGAAACACAACACATCACCTGTTCCCTGCTCCCTCAGGGTAAGAACTTTGTAGGCGACCTGTTGAATGATGGGAAAATCCGATGGGTGGAGACGGGGCAGATCTTTAACTCTCCCAGCGCCTGGGCAACGCACTGCAAGCGTCTGGTCAACCCGGCGAAGAAGTCTGGCTGTGGCTGGGCGTCCGTGCGCTACCGGGGACAGAAGCTGGCCCAGTACAAAACCACATGGCTGCACAAGTACCAGCCCAGCGCAGACCTGGTGAGAGGAGGGCCGTGGATACTCCACTTCTACATTTATTTTTCATTTTGCAGGACAAACATCATGAGTCCGGTCATGATTTGTTTTATAGAGCCAAGTAGGACATGTGCGTCAAAGCAAATGTCAGATTTTTTTTTTTGTTTGTTCTTTTGCAGCTCCAGCAGGTGTTAGCTCAGGTCTGAGGTTCTTAATCATTTTCTTCTGGTCCTCAGTCCTCAACTGAAAAGAAACTAACGTTAAATCAATGCAAACCAGCATGTTAAGAGTAAATTCTGAGGAGACAGAAAACAATGATTAAAACTAAAGATTTTTAAGTTTTATCTGCAAGGCAATGCAGGTTATCTGTTGTATTGGATGAACCAGCAAAAATTAATAAAAAACACAGAAAAATAATAAATATGGCATTTTTCAAACAAGTGCAAACATAGATGAGCATTAAATTATCACGTCAGTCATGTCTTATAACCAGTTCCTTGTTTTGTTTTTGTCAAACCGATAATAAATTGAGTTTTGGGGGTTCAAGTAGACACTTTAAGGCCATCCTATAACTTGAACTTGCAGATAAAAGTTAGAAACTACTGTACTTGAAAGTAGGGGTGCACCTGCACCGATCTCTAAAAAACCTGACCTGCCCACTTCGATTTTGGCTGATACTGGTTTTGCGACACTGTCAGGTGTTATGAGGTCACAATGCACCTTCAATTTTCTAATCAGAATCAGAATATCTTTATTGACATTGCACCAAGCTACAACGGGAATATGTACGCACAATCGTCAGAAAGATGGACTAAGTGTACGAAAAACATACCCTTGAACAATATCCTAGAAACAATACAAACTTGTTTTAACTGGCCATGTGGTAGTGCTCTGAAATATAAATGAAGTTGTTGTTAAAACTACAAAAATAAAATAAAATCAGTAAAATCAGTTTTTCATGCAAGTATTGGCCAATCACCCAAAAATAAGGAAATCGGGGCCGATATAAATCGGTTAGCCTATCAGTGCACCCGTACTGGAACGAGTCTAAGGTTTGATTTTATTCCAGTTTAATCTGTGACCCTTATAGCTTTAAGCCAGTATTAAAACTAAATTTGCCCTCTGTTAAAAAAGTGCCTAAAATATTGAGTCAGGAAGAAGCGCAAAAACACCCTGATGCATGCTCAAAAAGCGCAAAAACAGTTTTTAAAGTTTAAAATACACGTTTTCTTTTGGCTCTGCTTTTGACAGAAACTTCATTTTAAAAATAAAGTTAATATCAAGATAAAGTTTATAAATAACAATTGCTTTTTTATTTATTTTTATTTCTATACTACCAGAGTCTGGTGAGTGAGGAAGACGATGATGAGGATGACGAAGAAGGAAAGACAGCTGTGCAGGCGGATGAGAGGAATAAGAACAAGCAGCCTGGATTTCATGGTCTCTCTCCTCTCCTTGTTCTGCTTCTACCGTGTCCTGTCAGACGTTAATAACATTCACCTTCACTCTGCCGCAGATGGAATGGTTTCACGTCGAACCGACAGAGAGAGGATTCCCGTCAGATATTGCTCCTTGGGCACCAGAGATGCTGCCAAGTACTTCGTTTTACCCTTTAATTCCATGTGCCTGGTGTGCCGTGTGTGAAATGACACACGTGACAGACATTTGATCCTGTCTCCTCAGAGATCCACACACGCTGGTGGAGCTGTCGGCATTTTCGGCCATCAACAGATTCCAGCCGTTCAATGTAGCCGTCTCCAGTAATGTTCTGCTGCTAATGGTATGTGCTTACCGTATTTTCTGGTGTATAGGTCGCACCGGTGTATAGGTCGCACCATCCAATTATCACCAATAGACTGGAAAAATCCCTAGATAGGTCGCACCGGTGTATAGGTCGCACCTACGTTTAGCTCTGCTGCAAATGTCTGCCACAGGAGCGCACAGCAAGGCTTTTAAGAAGATTAACACTTAAAAACAATTATTTGTTTGATAAAAAGTATAGAAAATATGTGTCTGAGCTGAACTTTTCCTTAATAAATGAACATAATTGTGAAATGAGCTGGATTTAAAATTTTGTTTCGCCGAAAGTGATAACAAGCCATATATAGGTCGCACCGGTGTATAGGTCGCAGGCCTTGAAAAAACCATAAAAAAGTGCGACCTATATACCGGAAAATACGGTACTTGTTCTGAAGGTGGATGCTCAGTGAAGACGAGCTAAGCAGCAAAGTTGTTTACTTTGTTGACCTTTATAGGACTTCCATTGTCACCTGACCTCCAGCGAGGTGGTGGGATACCTCGGTGGACGATGGGACACCAACACACAGTGTGAGTGTAACTAGGCCTGTCACGATAACAAATTTTGCTGGGCGATTAATTGTCTCAGAAATTATTGTGATAAACGGTAATATTGTTTGAAATTTGACAATAATTAGTAGTTATTGTAAAATTTAAGAAGAAAGTTTTAATTTGTTTTGAGTGTGGTACATTTTTTCGACCACCAGATGGAAGTATAAGACTGTTTGAACCAAAGGATGGATAGTGAGGGAGCGAGCAGCGTATCTCTTTAAGAAAAATGGGAGGGAGGCTCCTTGACGTGACATGGGCTTTCTATCTTTGGTTATCAAAATGGCGGACGCGCTGTGTGGTTTGAGATCTTTAGCATAGCATTTTTCACACAAAGCTTTTAATATAAAAAAAAAAACAGTAAAGTTCTCAGCTTCTTTTTGCAGAGAAAAACAACTTTTTACACAAAGGCACGGGTTTCAACTGTGAATTTTGGAGCTTCGACTAGACGCAGGTTTATTCCCCGAGGTCGGCCTGTTAGCTTAGCTCATAGCTTAGCTTCTTAGCTTAGCTGCTCTTAGCGATCCAAAAACACAATTTTGGATGGTTAAAATAGATTTTAAAGAGAAAGGGAGGGGTAAGTGAAGAGCACCAGAGTTTAGCGTTTTGTCATCCAGTGTCTTCAGTAGAAAGAGACATGAAGAAACAAAAAACTGATAAATGAAAATAAGGTTAATAATTTTCATTTATCATGTGATTAATTGATTTATTTATCACGACAGTCGTAAGTGTAACTTATCTTTGCAAAAATAGTACAAGTGAACTCTTGAACTTGATCTTTTTTCTCTCGGTTTGCTGTTTTTTAGTGCTGACGGTCTTGAGGGCTTTCCCCTGTCGGACCAGGCTGGCTGACAGGGACTCAGCCTCTGCTGTCGAAGAGGAGGTAATCTGTCAGCTGGGCACGTTGACTCAGCACCAAGTCTGTCCATGTTTTGTTTTTTTGTCAGGTGACACTGGGATGAAACATACCTGGCAATGTCCAGAACTTGTCAGTGTACTTGAAAAAGTTGATTATTAAAGTGGCACTGCAGAAAAACACAACCTCTGATAAATATCAGTACTGTATAGTGTAGTTAATGTAATTTAAGACCAGACAAATGGAATGAAAAATAAAAAAATAAATCCTTTGTCGGCCACAATTTGTGCATTTATTTAGTTAAAGTAAATAGAGAGCAGGCAGGGCTGCCATCTTTTGTCACGTCAGTAAATCGGATGTTTTACTTTGTTCCAGATTTGTCAGAACCTGTTCATGCGTGGGCTGTCGTTGGTGGGCTGGTACCACAGTCACCCTCGGGGTCCGGCCCTGCCTTCGCTGCAGGACATCGACTCCCAGATGGATCATCAGCTGAGGCTGCAGGGCTCAAATAACGGCTTCCAGCCCTGTCTGGGCATCATCTGTGGTCAGTGGCGGCTGTAGATACAGTGGTGCTCTAATCGTGGGACAAACAGTTGATCTGAAGTCACGAGTGCACGTCCAAAAAGACTTAAAACAAATTGGAATGTGTTGAAAGCTCAAGGTGGCAGAAGTTTGTAAATGGTTAACAAGTAGTGTTGCTCAATCTGATTTGTGAATTCCTGGTTAACTAAAACAAACAGGGGAACACAAGACAAAACAAATTGGCTAAATTGCTCCTGAGCTGTCTGTAAACTGTTTAATAGACTCATAAAAACACTGAACAGTGGTGATTAGAGAGCACCGTAGAACCAGAAACCAAAGACCTGCAGTTTATTTTTCCACTGTTGAGATCATGGTTACGAATCGTCCACCGTGGCAAACGATATGGGTTATTTTGACATGTTTGTTTCAAAATATAGCTCAAAATTAGAGTGCATACAGAAAACAATGGGTTTCCTGTAAAAGCAAAGGTAGATGAATTGTTGCGGCAAAAAGAAATGGTGATTGTTAGCTACTATGGCAACATATCAACTATGTAGTGTTGAGGCAAACATTTGTAATTGATGCCTTGCTTCCAAATCAAAAAATGCTTGTAGTTTGACCAGCTTTTGCATTTCAAGACATCTTCACAGTAATGAGCCATGGATCCAGGCAGGTTTCATTAACTTTGGACTATTTCAGGTCCATATTACCATGGAAACCAAGGTGTGGCATCTACCATAACACCATTCTGGGTTGTCCCACCACCTGAGGTCAGGACACAGAAATCATGTTTTTTATTTGTTCACCTTCTTTCATAAGTTTGTCAGTTTGTGCAATGATAACATATCTGTGCTGAACACGATGTCCCTGGTTGCAGCAAAGACCTAATGACTATGGAATCCCTGTGGCCGTGGAGGTCACTTATGTGCAGGACAACTTTCTTACCAGCGACGTTCTTAATGAGATGGTACAGAAAAAAGCAATTAAAATTTCTATTAAACTAATGCAGAACTAAAACATACAGTATGTCAAGAGAAACATGTGTGTATTTTCCTCCTCAGATGCTACTGGTTGAATACTACAGAGCAGCCCCTGACCTGGTCCAGTTTAACCAGTACTGGTGTCCTGATACGACCATGATGGACAAAATTAAGGTGGATGTACCTAAATACAATCAGTTTTTTATATACCCGAGCTTCAGGTGTTCCAGCTGATGTAACTTGTCCAATTGTACAGGGCTCTCTGAGCTGCCACGCCCCCAAAGACCAGGCCTACTCACAGATCCTGGAGCACGTCTACAGTCAGCTGAGCATCATGCACTGAGGTCCGTTCTGCGTATGAGACGTGACAGCACTGCAGCAAGTCTTTCATTTCAAACACTTCCAGCCACAGAGCTGACAGCGATGTGGTGGGCAGACGAACTTTGTGGATTTGGCTTGAAAAAAACATCTAGGTAGATCAATGCCTTAAATGAGCTCATACGTGAGTCGTAACAAACTTCGACGTAGCGTTCTTGTGAGTTAAAACGCACTTCTGTGATTGTGTGAACACAGCTGCTCCTGAAGGTTGTACTGTATTTATGAGCAGAGACAAACGAACAATAAGAACCTAACATTCATATCCAACAAGGATCTTATTTTGGGGCATTTCTTTAATTAAATGCAGGCAGGCTGAATGGCCTTTGACCTTTTACACATGGACCTGTGTGTCTGTCTGTGACAGTATCTGATCAGATATGGACTATTTAAACTGTTATTGTCTTGCCTTTATAGACTCAATAGTGGTGCAAAAATATACTCCATAACACGTATGCAAAAGTAACGGTGTTTGAATTGTACTTTGCAGTAGAGTTTGTTTTTATTTGTGCTTTATAAGTCATATTTAAGGGTTGTGGTGCAAGTAAACCAGCTAGTCTAATGAAACGGGTGTGTTTGTGTGTGTTGTGAATGTGCCCATCAGCCTCTCAGGTGTGTGAGTTGTGAGTCTTGTTGGTTAGGGCAGATATAATTGCTTCCTCTTTGACCATTACTGTATTTATTATTACCTGTGGACTGTGATATTCATGTTCGAGGACAGAGCAATGCCTTAAACCTGCTGATCGATGACCCACAAAGTATTAAAGATACACACTGGAACTATTTAAACACGTGTCACTGGTATTTGTTAACTTAATTTTGTTGGTAGAGCTTGTTAAATGCATCAACCCAGAGACATTTCTTTGTGACTGGATTTAAATGGATAAAAAGACAGCATTTAGATAACTTTTTTTATTTCCTGTAAGAAGTCAGGAGGCAGGGAACAAAAAGGAAGCACGTACAATTAATGAGTTAAACAAAGTATTGCAGTGAAATTCTGTATTCATACCAAAAGTTAAAAAAAGCAACTTACATCTAAAATACACACTTAATAAAGTGTAATGCAGGTCGACATGCAAAGATTAATTTAAATGTTTTAAGGCCTTGTATATAAAATATTATTCTACAAAGATCCATAGTGGTTTAATGTTGCGTAAAGGAAAATGTAAGACTGATTAAACACATAGCCCTAAAAAAACAAACAAACAAAAACTGGACTTTTTAAAAAGCACATTTCCGCTGGTGGTCTGCTTTGTATCATTTTAACACGTCCTGGAAATTACCTGTAGTGTCATCGTGCAGAAATCTGCACTCATGCATTTAATCTTAACACATAAAAGTGCCAATAGCTAGAAATAAAACAAGTAGGACAAAGGAAATGGCTGGGTTAAGTTATTTTCTGTTTTAAAGGCACTAAAACATGCACATAGGTGTTTTCTAAAATCATTCTTCACACAGCACCTCCTATTGCCCTTAGCCCTGATCTACATACAAGTACTGAGACGTGTGGTCAGACATGTAAACATGAGATGGACCAAACCAGTGGGATGGTTAGGGTACAGGGAGCAGTGTGGAGTGATGGACAAACATTAAAAAGAAAGAAATGAACAGACTACAAACGAGCACATAATGACATTTACAATTAAAACTTGTTTTTTTCTTACCATTGAAAATGGACAAAACACATTTTTGGTAATGAAGGCTGTCCTAGTTCATTCTTACAACTATGCTTCCCTTGATGTTTTCCCTTTAAACATGTAGCTCGTTCCCTCTAACTGTGACTGCTAACGTCCAGAACAAGTATCCAGCCATGTCTGGACAAATTACACACCTGTGTCCATCAGCACAAATCAAAGTCACTGTGGATGATCAGTTACAGAATACAGTGAGTTTCACATTCTCCGAGACACATTAACAGAACAGTTAGAGGTGAATATAAAAGACTAACTCGCTGCCAGCAGCATCATCTACGCAGGCACTGTATGGAGTTAACTGGTGCCACACATGGCTTGAAGTCTTAACAAAAAATAAAAATAAGTTTAACTAGAACAAACAGAAGCTACATGAATATATGGCTGTTACAGAATCATTACCGTTAAACATGTTTCTATTGCATTTTATAGTCTTTTTGGCTCTGTCTCTTCTATGAGCAAGCTGGCAGGTTACCACAGATAACTTTTTTATTTTTGATGTTTCTAAGCAACAAATACATGTACATGAAAAGGTGCAACTTTGAAATGTTACCTTTGGGTCAGTGTGAAATGATGGAGCACATCTGTAACATAGAGACTAACTGATGTCCAACATGCACTTAAAACATTTTCTCACATACTGTATTCTGTAAAAACAGAAGACGACTTATTCAAACCTACTGAAACTAAGGGGGAACCATCAACACACCTGCCATTAACAACATATCTACTTTAAAAAAATCCTCGCAGTCAAGACTGTTTAAATTACGAGTTAAACACTAATTTGGCTCATGTTTCTCCCTCCTTTTGAATACAATTAATTCATTTTAGTTTACATGAATGTAATTCTCGGTGGTGCCAAAAGGTGGCATCAAGGGGTTCCCTTCAGTCCTCAGATGGTATTACATCCATCCATCTTTATCTGCGTCTTTATTTTCGGGTTGGGGGGTCACTGGTGCCCATATCCAGCAGTCACTGTGCAAGAGGCGGGGGACACCCTGGACAGGTCTCCAGTCCATCACAGGACACACAGAGACAACGAGACAATCATTCACTCACATCTAGGGACAATTTAGAGTTATCAATCAGTCTAACATGCATGTTTTTGATCTGTGGGAGGAAACGAGCACCCGGAGAAAACCCACGCATGCACGGAGAGAACATGCAAACTCCAACTAGAAAGGCCCCCAGCCGGGATTCGATCCGGCAACTGTTCAGTCATTTACTTTGAGGTTTGTGGCGCTAGTCTAAAACACTTAACGACAGAGACTTATCATCAAAGACCATAGTTACACAAAATGAATAAAAATCTGACATCCCAGTTACTGCTTTTAAAACAAGTTTTTTTTTTTTCTGTATGGCTGATCTATAAAGAAACATTGCTTACAACAGTCATTTGTTTGTCCTTAAGAAACTCTTCTTACTTTCAGGTGAAGCATAAAATGTCTCTGTTCTCCTTCGAATCATCTTACTTTTTGATAAACCAGGTGAATATTCTGGTTTGACATCATATCCAGATCTTGTGTTGACAAAAGTGCTCATTCGTGATGATGGAGCTAAAAGTGAAATCTTTGTGGACCATTACTTGTCTTGCTCCTCACCATTTCTGCTCTCTTTCTCTTCTGTCAGTCTCCCTGTAGCCTTTTTGTTGTATTAGTGTGGCAAGGGAACAAGGACTTCAACGTAATTGAGAGGGAAGAACCCAGACTGGCCATTCAGCATGCCCTCATACCAGTTTTCATCGATCTGATTGGTCAGGGTGATGATGTCACCCTCGTGGAAGCCCAGCTCTCCCTCGTTCTCTGGATCAAAGTCATACAGCGCCTTGCAGCTCGGTTGCTCTAGAGCTGAGAAGAATAAGGAAGAAAAAAGATTAGACTTATAGAAACAAAGAGTAACACAAGCTTTAAGACACAGATAAAAAGGCCCACAGTGCCATTTTTACAAGGAAAACTTGCCATGCTCAGCTTTGGCAAGACTACCGTATGTGGTTTGCACATTTTCCGTATCGAACTGAGCCAAACTGGGCTGAAGAGGAGCAGTGGAAAAGGGGCTTTAGAAGTATAACATCATAGCTTTGAAAACAAGTTTATAAATTCTGGTGACCAGGGTTTAATTTCTCAAACTAAACTCCAGGGTTCCCAACATTTCATGAAAACAAAATTTCTTCAGTTTTGCCTGATTTTTCCCTGAGTAAATCCTGAAATTCCAGGAGATATTATACATTATCTTTACCCGCTTCTTCCTTTTCAAGTCGCAGGGATCACTGGTGCCCATGCCCAGCCATCACTGTGCAAGAGGTGGGAGATACTCTGGACAGGTTGCAAGACCTTCACAGAGATATTTCCATCACACCAAATGCTCAGAACTTAGCATCTAACGTGGCTGGTAGAGACTCACATTCAGAGATGATAGGAAGTACAGTATACTGTAGCCTATACGGTACATGCATATGGCAATCATTCCTAATAATTAATTACAGTACTGTATAACATCAGACACTAAAACACCACCACAGCCAATCAGTAAAAACAGTGCTGGCATATATAGCCAATTTGGTCCCCTAGGCATGATTTTAGATGGCGTCCCCTGCACAATTTTATAAATCGCACTGCCAATTTACAAAAGAAACTAAAAAGCTTTGTCTTTGATATTGTTTGTTTTAGATCCCAGGCTGATGGCAGGGAAGGCCACTTGTACGGTATGTACAAACCGGATTCCAAAAAAGTTGGGACATTAAACAAATTGTGAATAAAAACTGAGTGCAATGATGTGGAGCTGTCAAATGTCAATATTTTATTCATAAAAGAACATAAATGACAGATCAAAAATTTAATCTGAGTAAATGTAACATTTTAAAGGAAAAATATGTTGATTCAAAATCTCACAGTGACGGCAAATCCCAAAAAAGTTGGGACAAGTAGCAATAAGTGTCTGGAAAAAGGAAATTGAGCATATAATGAACAGCTGGAAGACCAATTAACACTAATTAGGTCAGTTGACAACATGATTGGGTATAAAAAGAGCTTCTCAGAGTGTCAGTGTCTCTCAGAAGCCAAGATGGTAAGAAGATCACCAATTCCACCATTGTTGCACAGAAAGATAGTGCAGCAATACCAGAATGGTGTTACCCAGCGTAAAATAGCAAAGACTTTTAAGTTATCATCATCAACCGTGCATAACATCATCAAAAGATTCAGAGAATCTGGAACAATCGCTGTGCGTAAGGGTCAAGGCCGTAAAACTCTACTGGATGCTCGTGATCTCCGGGCCCTTAAACGTCACTGCACCTCAAACAGGAATGCCACTGTCAAGGAAATAACAGAATGGGCTCAGGAATACTTCCAGAAAGCATTGTCAGTGAACACAATCCACCGTGCCATCCGCCGTTGCCAGCTGAAACTCTACAGTGCAAAGAGGAAGCCATTTCTAAGCAAGCTCCACAAGCTCAGACGTTTGCACTGGGCCAGGGGTCATTTAAAATGGAGTGTGGCAAAATGGAAGACTGTTCTGTGGTCAGATGAGTCACGATTTGAAGTTCTTTATGGAACACTGGGACGCCATGTCATCCGGACCAGAGAGGACAAGGATAGCCCAAGTTGTTATCAACGCTCCGTTCAGAAGCCTGCATCACTGATGGTATGGGGTTGCATGAGCGCTTGTGGCATGGGCAGCTTGCATGTCTGGAAAGGCACCATTAATGCAGAGAACTATGTTCAGGTTCTAGAACAACATATGCTCCCATCTAGACATCATCTCTTTCAGGGAAGACCCTGCATTTTTCAACAAGATAATGCCAGACCACATTCTGCAGCAATCACAACATCATGGCTACGTAGGAGAAGGATCCGGGTACAGTACTGAAATGTCCAGCCTGCAGTCCAGATCTTTCACCTATAGAGAACATTTAGACATCTATATTTACATTTACATCTATAGAGAACTGTGTTATGCTAAAGCCAGCATACAGGCCACTGGTGAAAGTCAAAAAACCAGTCCGCAAGCAGATACGAGTGTGGTCAGAGGGGTCTTCAGAGGCACTCCAAGACTGTTTTGACACCACAGATTGGGGTATGTTCAAAGAAGCTGCTACCACAAACAACAACACATGTCTCCAGGAGTACTCAGACACTGTATGTTCATACATCACCAAGTGCATTGATGATGTAACCAACCTCAAGACCATCACTGTTCGGGCTAATCAGAAGCCATGGCTGACAGCAGAGGTTTACAGACTCCTGAAAGCCAGGAATGCTGCCTTCAAAGCGGGAGATCAGGTGGGCCTGAGGGCAGCCAGAAAGAACCTGGCCCGGGGCATCAGAAAGGCCAAGAAGCAGTATTCCAGGAAAATAGCTCACCGTTTCAAGGACAGCAAGGATACACGCAGTCTGTGGCAGGGAATACAGACCATCACAAACTACAAACCATCCCCCCAGACCTGTGACAGCTCAACCTCTACGCTGAATGAACTGAATGAGTTCTTTGCTCGGTTTGAGGCAAGTAACAGCACACCTGCACATAAACTCCCCCCCTCTCCTGATGGCCAGGTGCTGGCGCTGTCCTCAGACAGCGTAAGGCGATCATTCATCAAGATTAACGCCCGGAAGGCCTCTGGTCCTGACAACATACCTGGTCGTGTGCTGAAGGACTGTGCAGGGGAACTCGCAGCGGTCTTCACGGACATCTTTAACATCTCACTGAGCCAGGCCATCGTCCCCACCTGTTTCAAAGCCACCACCATCATCCCTGTCCCAAAGAAGGCAACGCCCGCATGCCTCAATGACTATCGCCCAGTAGCACTCACCCCCATCCTGATGAAGTGCTTTGAACGGCTAGTCATGAAAAGCATCACATCTGTCCTCCCTGCCTCCCTGGATCCCTTCCAATTTGCATACCGACCTAATCGCTCAACCGACGATGCCATCTCCTCTGCCCTCCACACAGCTCTCACACATCTGGACACGAAGGACTCTTATGTTAGAATGTTGTTCATCGACTTCAGCTCGGCATTCAACACCATCATCCCCCAACAGCTCATCCTTAAACTGGACAGTCTGGGGCTGAACACCTCAATGTGTAACTGGCTGCTAGACTTCCTGACCGGGAGACCACAGACAGTACGGGTCGGGAGTAACACATCTAGCACCATCACATTGAACACAGGGGCCCCACAAGGATGTGTGCTGAGCCCCCTTCTATTCACCCTGCTAACACACGACTGCACACCATCATACAGCTCCAACCACTTCATCAAGTTTGCGGACGACACAACAGTGGTGGGTCTCATCAGCAACAACGATGAGACGGACTACAGGAACGAGGTGAGCCGCCTGGCCTTGTGGTGCGGACACAACAATCTCACTCTCAACGTGGAGAAGACAAAGGAGATTGTTGTGGACTTCAGGAAGAGGGATGCCCAACATGCCCCTCTGACCATCAACAGCACCACAGTGGAGAGAGTGGACAGCACCAAGTTCCTGGGAGTGCACGTCTCAGAGGACCTGTCCTGGAGCAGGAACACTGCATCACTGGTCAAGAAGGCTCACCAGCGCCTCTACTTTCTCCGCAAGCTGAAAAGGGCTGGAGCTTCAACCCCCATCATGTGCACCTTCTACAGAGGTGCCATAGAAAGTGTCCTGACCAGCTGCATCACTGTGTGGTTTGGTGCATGTACTGCATCCTGCCGCAAGAGCCTCCAGCGCATCGTGAAAGCAGCTGAGAAGATCGTCGGCACCTCCTTCCCCTCACTGCAGGACTTACACAGCAACCGCCTCACTCGGAAAGCCCTCTGCATGGCAGGTGATCCCACACACCCACTACACAGCTGCTTCAGACTGCTGCCATCAGGGAGGAGACTGAGGAGTCTCCAGGCTCGAACCAGCAGACTGAGAGACAGCTCTGTTCATCAGGCAGTCAGGATGCTAAACACTCTGCCTGCTCTGCCTCCCCTCCCATTTGAACTGCCTTAACACAAAAAACTTTCTCACACATTACCACACAACACAAAGATTTTAACACTGGACTCTGTGTCATCAAACGGGTTATTCACTAAACTCTCGGTCATGTGCTCATTCAGTTTGCACTACTTCTCATATTTGCACTAATGTTTGTATTACATTACTGCCTATAGTCATACTACTGTTTACATTCACTGTTTACATTTATTACTACTGTTTACATTTATTACTACTGTTTACATTTACACTACTTTTATATCTACACTACTGCTGATACATATGATGGTCTAGTGGCAGGGTTTTTGACTACGGACCCGAAGGTCGCGGGTTCGCGCCCCGGCCACTACCCAGCTTGGGGTGTCTATGAGTGCACACCTATTTCTCCAGCTCCCCGGGCGCTTTCGGGCTGCTCACTGCACCACCTGGTAGGTGGTTGGGTTAAATGCAGAGACGAATTTCGTCTGTGTATGGGAAACATACGCAGATGACAGGAATAGACATTATATATATATATACAGTATTCTCTGACTAGCCTTATTTAAGGATGCCCAATGTGCCTTATGTGCCTTACTGCATATGCCACTTTGCCTCTATACCAACATCAACTACCTCATACATATACTGTGTACATTAACTCATATGCTGCTTTGCCACTCTTTGCAAATGTCAATGCTAGAACCTTCAGTTTATTTTATAGATATACTTTTTATACTACTATGCAAAAACTCAGGACAGTATTACACTTTTATTATTTCATTTTATGCTTATGTTCATTAAATGTTTAGTGTTTTAGTGTTGGTGTAAATTTTCATACTTTTATACTACTATGCAAAAACTCAGGACAGTGTTACACTTTTACTATTTTATGCTTATGTTTATTAAATGTTTTAGTGTTTAAATGGTTACTGTTGCACCGAGGGACTGAGAGAAACGCAATTTCAATCCTGTGTATGTCCTGTACATATTGCAGTTCTGACAATAAAGTTGACTTTGACTTTTGACTTGACTTTGACATTTGGCGCATCATAAAGAGGAAGGTGCGACAAAGAAGGCCCAAGACGATTGAACAGTGAGAGGCCTCAGTGTTTCCCCTAGTTAACTTGCCATGGCGGGGTGCTCATCTCATCCATGATTTTTGTTGATGGGGAGGGACGGACACATGTCTGAGCGCAGCTTGTACCAACAGTTTTTGAGCAGGGGCAGGGAGCATTCAGCAAGAGGGAAGAGGCCCCTTTAGCTTTTTAGCTAGAGAGCCTGTATTTTGTGCAGCTTAGTGCTATGTCAGTGCCGGGTGGGGGTTGGGGCAAGTTCGGTTTGGTAGGCGGGGTGCTCAGTTCTGTTGGCGGGGTGGGGCACCCCGCTTGTATAATGGTAGGGGAAACACTGGGCCTGTATTAGACATGAATGGGAGAGCATTCCTATTTCTAAACTTGAGAAACTGGTCTCCTCTGTCCCCAGACGTCTGTTGAGTGTTGTAAGAAGAAGGGGGGATGCCACACAGTGGTAAAAATGGACTTGTCCCAACTTTTTTGGGATTTGTTGACGCCATGAAATTTTGAAACAACATATTTTTCCCTTAAAATGATACATTCTCTCAGTTTAAACTTTTGATCTGTGATTTGTGTTCTATTCTGAATAAAATATTAGATGTTGGCACCTCCACATCATTGCATTCAGTTTTTATTCACAATTTGTTTAGTGTCCCAACTTTTTTGGAATCCGGTTTGTATGCATTAGTGAACACTTGCTGAGTGAAGCAGAAGGTCCAGGGGCACGCTCCCCTGATTTTTTTAAAAAATAAACTACTCAAAACTATGCATTCTCCAGCCATTTAATGTGCATTTGACTAAATTCTTAATGTTAATAAAACAACATAAAACCAGTATATCATGAAGGTAGAACACTGACTTACAACCATCCTTTAAGCTGAACTTTATTTGAAATCATATTTAAAAATAAGCAGACAATCTTGGCAAATCTACCAGGCAGGTAGCACAGAACAAGTTGTCTTCATAGACCTGAGTAACCAGCAACTATTCTACATACTAAATCAATTTTACCCAGATAAAGGTTATAAAATATTTAAAATACAATGTACTTGTTGAGCACAATACAAGTAGATGCCCTGATTAATACCACTTTGCCATTGATGAGTGCGACTCCACTCGGGTCTCTTCTCGGTTCTTCTCAGATGCGGGTAATTTGCCACTACAGTGGGGGTTAACCCGTTTCCCTGCACTGTGGGCAGAATTGTCAGTGCAAAGTGGGCAGTATCCTAACAGTTATTGTTAAAGCCACTCCGTCCATTGTGGCCTTTAACTGCCCTATAATTGGACGGCAATTTCTTTAGCATATCTCGGCACTGCTTATAAGTCTGGGTGTAGCCATGCTGCACCATCATCTCAGATATCCCTCACTAAATGCACTCATTTCTTATGGCACCGTCTGCCAACATGGTGAGAAAGTGGAGGTTCAGATGTAGTTTGCAATTTTGCTGAGCTGGTCATCCAGTAACCTAGCTCTGCTGGCCAATCAATGGCTGCTGTCTGCTTATGCCAAACGGCCTCCTCGAAGCAGCCAGCTTGGAATCTCAAAGTAGTTGGTGGTCCCATAAACCGGGCAGAGTGGGGTGGATACAGACAGTGAAGAGATCCTTAACTGGTGCTGTGTCGTGCAAAGCCAAGCAGAGTTAAGACAGTGGCCAGTTCCATTACTAAATAAACTACAAATACTTCTTAATAGCCAAGTTTTGAAGTCTTCATATTCCACAGTGTACACATCCAGATAATGATGTGCATGGGAGAAGGTGCAGTAGTAAAGAAGGAGGGTGCAAGCTAAGCAAAGTATTATTGTTACTAACGTAGTACAGTAGTATTTAATATGCTTTGCTATGCAACTGAAAAAGTGTAGTTTTTAGGAATACAGTACTGCTTTACTACTTTGTGGTTCGACTTTTGCGGACTTGCTCTTTCGCGTTTTTTTATAGCAAGATTGTACACGGCACACGATTGTCAACTATTACTCATGTGACTGGGACAGTATGAGATACAGTAAAAAGTTAACAAAAAATACTTCGAATAGAAACCACAATTTTGTAGTTTTCTCTCAATAAGCGTATACTGTATTGCCACTCAAAAGGACTATATTTCCCAGAAGCCAACAGTGCCCCACACAGAAGCAACATTGCTTCTAGCCATTGCCTTTTGCAGAAATGGAGGGAAAGTTTTGATCCAGTTCAAAAAAGTTTGGTCCTTAATCATAGTGACTTCGGCGCCCAGCAGATCCAGAGAGCGGCATGGAACTGACCAGGAACTGGACCAGAACCGGACCTCCAGACTCATCGGTCAATCTGAGTGCCGCCTGCTAGCCCATGAGGCATCCCGAGCAGGGAGGCGCCACCCGGAGATCCAGTGTTCCCTTCGGCGTTCTCTCTGGAGCCCACAGGGACTTCCCCCATCTGGATTTGGACTTGATTGGGACCACCGTGTGGTCCCGTGGTGGTCATCCGAGGTCCGGCTCCCTCCAAAAGTGTTTTGGTGCTCAAGGGCTGCAAAGATCCAACCTTACACTTTTTCTATCTCCATTTGTGGTGCCCACTGGATGGACGGCACCCGTGGCATTTGCCTATACTGTCTATACCACGGGGCAGCTCTGGTAAGGATACATATATTATCTACAACAAAGAAGCAGAACACTGAACTCATTGTTACTATAATACGTATACTAGCATTAATACACATACACATTAAAATCTCAGAAAGATCCTCATTGAATCAACAGATCAGTGTTCAAATTCCGAGAGTTTTCCGTCTGGAAAATGTGAAAGTCATTTTCCAGGTTTTATTTGATTTCCAGAAATGCTGGCAACCTTGCATCTCTGACACCAGGTTCCTGTAGGACTGCCGTCCTGCTCTCATTCTTCATTTTGTCCTTCTGTCTCTGTGACCTCACACAGATCAGCACGGATCTACATGCAGACAAACTCGGCCTTTTGCTGCCAAACAATTTTCTCATTGTATCAACTTCACCCTACACACTGCTGACTGAGAAAGGCTAGAGGGCTGGGCTAGAGAAACCAAAGACTATGGTCACTCATTCTTGATTTCTCAACACAGTATCGGTTTACAGGAGCAAAAAAGAATACAACACTTGGTAAAGAGCACTGCCAACAATTACCAACACTTCATAACAGGTGGGAAAAAAGAAGCTGCTTGGCCTTTACACAGTTTCTACATGTACAGCAAGTACAAAAATGAATCCAATATTTCACTTTTTTTCTGCATCTTTATTTCAATTGCATTTTTATTTCACTTGTTCAAAAAAGCTTTCTGTGTGTAACTTTTATTACTTGTGTTATTTTAGTATGTAGCATTTTTTTATTTCCATTGCCTTCTTTTATCGCTGTGGTTTCTTATTCTATTTTCATTGATCTATTGTTCCAGTTTATTCTTCTTTTTATCCTGTTAAGCACCTTGGTCAATGCAAGGCATTGTGGAAGGTGCTATACAAATAAAGTTTATTATTATTATTATTATTACAACTGTCTAAGTTAATGCCCTAAAAGTAATATGACAAAAAATGTATGTAAAACAGCAAGCAAAAGCATGAATATTAGAAATGTTATAATCTTAAATATGAATGCACAATCATCAGAATCAGATGTGAAAAATTGTCCTTTATTCACCATATATTTCCTATCACTGCACAATCTTGGCCAGATAAATGTGTGAGATTGTCGACATGTTTATTACTTTCACAACATGCAAGTTACCACATGTTAGTCATGTAACGTCATGCTTTGTTGTTTTCAGATCAAATGCTAACATAAACTTAGACTTGGTAAGTATGTTAGAAAAATTACTGTAAGTTACGCAGTAAAAATCAGGGAGAGTGTTTTTCTTTTTTTCATTTAAATGAACAAACAGTAAGTGTATTGAGCCAGCTATGGTTTTCTAACCCAGATGAAAATGAGATAACGAGGAAGTCAAGGCAGTTCTTCAGAAGCCAGGATGTGGAATTCAAACAAAACCGCATGCATGCTGATGTTTCAGACAAATTCATACATAATATAGACAACTGACGTGAAGCCACTATTTCTGACATTTTGTAACAGATGTGTGCTGGACATTAGCAAGACCACAAGCAGCCTACACACACACACACACACACACACACAATCTGACTCACACAATCCTGGTTTCCGAAAGGACAAGAGAAATGGCGGATCTGCTGATGTCACAGGAAAAAGGAACAAGGTCAGCCAGAGAAAGGCCAGCCAGATAAACGTGAGGGACACATATACACACACTATCACCTCTCTCGCTCTAAACAGATTCATGTTTTTCTGCTCAACAACTAAATAATAGTAACAGTTTGTGTGTTAAAAGTTTCAGGGATACATTAATTTTTAATCTTCCAGCAGACTACAGAAAGTGAAAGAAAATGTCTGAGTCTGTTTCTGCTTCATTGTTCATGTTGAGCAATGACATCAACATAAAGGGGTTCAGTTGAGATTTCAAAGAAGAGGGAGGAGTTTCAGGAAGGCATGTTATTTTGGCTCAGTCCATTTAAGTTCGTAGAAACAGGTGGATGTTTTGTTGGTGTAGGAACCGAGTTAGGAAGGTTTTGTCCACATATACAGTGTATCACAAAAGTGAGTACACCCCTCACATTCCTGCAGATATTTAAGTATATCTTTTCAAGAGACAACACTGACAAAATGACACTTTGGCACAATGAAAAGTAGTCTGTGTGCAGCTTATATAGCAGTGTAAATTTATTCTTCCCTCAAAATAACTCAATATACAGCCATTAATGTCTAAACTACCGGCAAAAAAAGTGAGTACACAGTGGCGGCTGGTGGTGATATTTTTAGGGTGGGCTAATTTACACACACACACACACACACACACACACACACACACACACACACACACACACACACACACACACACACACACACACACACACACACACGTATAATGTACACATACATGTAATGCTGCAGGTTGGATTCCAACAACAGAGGCATCAATGTGAAATAAAGAAAACCCACTGTAAATTGACATTATGTCCTTTTTCAGCACAAAGACAAGCGTAAAACAACCAACCACCAAGAATACCAAAAGCCAAGCTTAAATAGAACCTTTTTCATCCAACTTACATTGCCCTGCATTAAGGGTTTCAACTGTAAAAGATTATTATTTTCCCAGTCAAACAGCTTTGCATAACTGCATCACACTCCTCCACACTCCTTTTCCCTCGTTTTTCAGGACTTTTTCAGGTTTCACAGGTTTTTTCAAAAACTTCTAATTTATTTTACATCTCAGTGTAGGACTACGGTGACAAACTGTGTCTCCTCCGAACAGTGATGGCATAGTTACATTGAAAAAGTAACTTAGTTAAGTTACTGATAAGTCCTTGGGAAAAGTAACTTAGTTAAGTTACTGATTACTTGATTTGGAAAGTAACTAAGTTAGATTACTAAGTTACTTTATTACCACTTTCGGCCGCTAGGGGTAGCAGTACCACTTTCATTTTTTTGTACTTCATTGTGTTTTATGAGTGTGGACAAAGTCAAACACTAAAGCTGTTTAGAAAAAGTTTATGTTGTTTATTTTCTTAAAGGGACAGAAATGTTTGTGAAACCTTGTTTTCGTACCAGTTTGAAGGAGCGGTGTACAATAATTCAGGGAATAAGATTGTGGAATGGTCTGGAAGAAAATGTTAAAACAGCCAGATCTCTGTATATATTTAAGAGATTGTTAAAAGGGATTTTTTTGAAAGAATATGAAAAACTAGCATAAGAATATATATGAATCATCATTTGAGTTGATGTAGTCTTTAATTTGATTCATTCATTCATTCAACCTTTATTTAGTCAGGTAAATCTTTTGAACCTCATGGGCTCATTTACGAAAGCGACCTGCTAAAACTAAAGAACAATGAACAGCAGTGATAGAATTTCATTAAACAATAAACAAACAAACAATAAACAATAGAAAACAAAAAGAGAGAAAAAAACAAAAGATTTTTTTTTTTTTTTTAACAAAGTATCAAAAAACTAGCAAAACATTATAAGGTAGACGTATAAAATCAAAGACAGGAACAAATCTGCATTGGTTTTTGCCAGGATGATGATGTATGTATGTATTTTGATGATGTACAGGTAGTCCCCGATTTACGAGCGAGATCCGTCACAACGAGGCGCTCGTAAACCGGAAATCTCGTAATTTGGAACGGCCGCCATTTCGCTCGTAAATCCGGAAATCCGCTCGTAAATTGGAACGGTTTTCGCTAGCGCACCTAAAAACACTCTATTTTCATCTAAAAACTACTTTTGAGTGCATAAAAATGATCGGAAACGTGTGTTTATATGCTTAACTTGCTAACTGAAGTGAAAAAACACATGAAAACTCAGTATTTTTTTCGTTTTTTCCAAAAATGTGCAGCTCGTAAGTCTGGAACCTCGCAGATCAGAGCGCTCGTAAATCGGGGACTACCTGTAGTTAACTTTAATCTTTGGTAACTTATTGTTGTATCTTTGGGTAAAAGGGGCAGAGATTATAAAATTATTCTTCATCTGCTGCCTTTCATTTTATTTTGAATGTATGTTTTTTATTTTTTTGAGTTGTTACTTGATTTTAATGAAATGAATAAAATTTAAATAAATAAATGAAAAGACTTGATTTCTAAACTTAAAAATATTTAGATCACAGATCAAAAGTTTAAACTGAGAGAATGTATCATTTTAAGGAAAAAATATGTTGTTTCAAAATTTCATAGTGTCAACAAATCCCAAAAAAGTTGGGACAAGTCTATTTTTACCACTGTAAGTGGACCCCTTACCATAGCCTTGGCCCCCCCCCAGCAATAAAAGTCTAGCTCCGCCACTGTTCTGTGCAGCCAGCTCCATCCCGCTGCACAGAACACGTCCCACATTGTCCCACGTTCTGTCCACCCGCGCGCGTGTGGGTCCCACACGCACACAACCCTGGCAACCTGGCAACCCTGTCCCACCCTGTGGTGGGACGGTTCTGTCCATCCGCGCGCGTGCAGAACACCGTCCCAGTCCCACACACCGTCCCACCCGCGCGCGTGTGCGCGTGCACATAGCGAACTACTACTTTAAATCCAGCTGATAATTGACCATTTCGTGAATTTATTAAGGAAAGGTTAAGCTCAGACACATCTTTGCTATAATTTTTAGCAACAAACAATTGTTTTTACCGTGTTTTTGAAGCTAGACAACACTTCCTCCTCGCTCCATCCGTACATTTGTCAGACTGGGTCAGGTGTCTTTTTTTTTTTTTATCTCTCCCCGACCCGATGCATGAGGAAATAAAATTAGTAGTAATTTTAATCTTGCTTGCCATGGTACCACTACCTACACTAAACCACACCCACATAAACTTGGGCTTGAAGCACGTTATTGTACGTCCACCCTATTAACTGGCTTATTTCTGTGGCATTGGGCTGATCCTGGGCTGATCAGAATTAGCCCCAATGAGCCGCAAACTGAGGGGGCGTGGCGAGAGACGCATGTCAATCATTCTGAACCACAGAGACATTGAATTAAAATGGGCTGTGAAAAGTTAGCCCCGCAGAACAACCCCAGATGGTTTAGCACCAGTTTTTGCTGTAATTTTCACTAAATAAGACACATTATTTTTAAATTCTGTTTATTTTTAAGTTGTTATTTATAAATTGTTTATAATTATATAATTATATAATTATATAATGTTTAACCTGTGAATACCAGGTAGGGCTTAGCCCTACTAGCCCACTTATACCAGCCGTCCCTGGAGTACACCCATAAGAGACTACACCACTAAATGTCCAAACGGAGCACTGCTTGTCATTTTCTCTCCAAAATGTCATGTGACTCATTAGTGTTACTAGGTCTCAGGTGTGTATAGGGAGCAGGTGGGTTCAATTTTGTAGTACAGCTCTTACACTCTCTCCTGCTGGTCACTGAAAGTTCCAACATGGCACCTTATGGCAAACAACTCTCTGAGGATCTTAAAAGACGAATTGTTGTGCTACATGAAGATGGCCAAGGCTACAAGAGGATTGCCAACACCCTGAAATTGAGCTGCAGCACAGTGGCCAAGATCCTCCAGCGTTTTAAAAGAGCTGGGTCCACTCAGAGCAGACCTCGCGTTGGCCCTCCAAAGAAGCTGAGTGCACGTGCTCAGCATTACATCCAAATGTTGTCTTTGAATGATAGGCGCAGGAGTGCTGTCAGCATTGCTGCAGAGATTGAAGAGGTGGGGGGTCAGCCCGTCAGTGCTCAGACCATACACCGCACACTACATCAAATTAGTCTGCATGGCCGTCATCCCAGAAGGAAGCCACTTCTGAAGTTTGTACACAAGATCGCCCGCAAACAGTTTGTTCAAGACATGTCAACAAAGGACATGGATTACTGGAACCATGTCCTATGGTCTGATGAGACCAAGATTAATTTGTTTGGTTCAGATGGTCTCAAGCATGTGTGGTGGCAATCAGATGAGGAGTACAAAGATAAGTGTGTGGTGCCTACAGTCAAGCAAGGTGGTGGGAATGCCATGGTCTGGGGCTGCATGAGTGCAGCAGGCGTTAGGGAGTTACATTTCATTACATTTCATTGAGGGACACATGAACTCCAATATGTACTGTGAAATACTGAAGCAGAGCATGATCCCCTCCCTCTGGAAAATGGGTCGCAGGGCAGTGTTCCAGCATGATAATGACCCCAAACACACCTCTAAGACGACCATTGCTTTATTGAAGAGTCTGAGGGTAAAGGTGATGGACTGGCCAAGCATGTCTCCAGACCTAAACTCAGTAGAACATATTTGGGGCATCCTCAAGCAGAAGGTGGAGGAAGGCAAAGTTTTGAATATCCGCCAGCTCCGTGATGTCGTCATGGAAAAGTATTCCAGTGGCAACCTGTGAAGCTCTGGTGAACTCCATGCCCAAGAGAGTTAAGGCAGCTCTGGTAAATAATGGTGGCCACACAAAATATTGACACTTTAGGAACTTTCACTAAGGGGTGTACTCACTTTTGTTGCCGGTGGTTTAGACATTAATGGCTGTATATCGAGTTATTTTGAGGGAAGAATGAATTTACACTGCTAAAAAAGCTGCACACAGACTACTTTTCATTGTTTCAAAGTGTCATTTTGTCAGTGGTGTCCCATGAAAAGATATACTTCAGTATCTACAGGCATGTGAGGGGTGTACTCACTTTTGTGAGTACACCCTCGTATTATATGATAAACTTTAGTGAGACTTTAGGAGTAACATATCTGGGAAGATGAATAATCATCTGTAAACAATTAAGAGTTTGTGTCTTACCTGTGCTGCGTGATGGAGGAGGAGCCATTGAGCTTGAGTAGCCACCATTTGAATGGTTGTCGTCTCCAAAGTCGTAGATAGGTTTAGGTTTAGGTGTGTATTCTCGTCTTGGTCTAGACTGAGCTTCGTTCATCCTGTAAAAAAAAAAAGCATTTTATTTAGGTTTCAGATTAAACAGAATCTTATAAACATATCTGGACTGCAGTCAGTGTGAGTGAGTCATTTGCAGATTTGAAACAACAGAGAGCTGAAACTCGGAGCACGCTGGTCTTTGTATGTCTTTAGGTTTCACTGCACCCACCTGTCACGCAGTTTGTCAGAAAGCTCTTCCAGCACTTGCACAGCTTGTCTGTGATATTGCAGCTGGGACTCCACCAGGGATGAAAGCTGGCTCACCTGCTCTATCTACACACACAAACACACATACACTCACTACATGCAGACTCATGTCACAGTTCCTATGGATCTGCAAGAGCCATCCTGGTAAAAGAGCATACCGGTATTCAAAATTCAGACATAAAAAAACATCTAGAGATTTTTATGGACACGTGTACCGAGGAGTGCTATTTTAATATATTATTTAAACTAAATAAATCACGGCAGTATTTATCAGTGAAAACTTCCACATCAGTTGCAGGACTGTCTACAACCAAACCAGATCTATCTGTGGGTTGGAGTGACCTGAAATCTCTCTTTGTTTGTAGCATGTGGTAAAAACAACACTTACTCCTATTTTCATGACAAGGACACATAAAACAGATTTCATCTGACTTGGGCTTAATAAAATAAAAATGATCACAAAATGGTTGTGGTAAAGTATTAGAAAAAAATAATAAAAAAGTTTCACTAATGACTCATTCTTATATTTAAAGGTGTGTTTATCGCCAGTGCCAGAGTCCATGTGCTCAGTGGGTGTGTTTTATCAATTTTTACAATTCTAATCAGGTTTGTTTGTCTTGTTGAGGTGTAAATGGCAAAACTAGGTACAATCACAACAATAAATCAAGTAAAATACTCCAAAAAGTGATAAAAGCGTCTGATAATATAATAAGGCCCAGGTTGAAAATAAATAAATTTAGTGCTGTCAGATTGTTTTTACTTTTACTTTTGGAAGTAGTGCTGTCATTTTTAAGATTAAAGATAAAGATTGAAATTACAGTACAGTACTGTATACTTAAAAGGAAGAGGCCACCACATCCAAACAAAGTGTAAAAAGTCCTCACGTCAGTCTCTAGCAGGTTGTACATGCTGGTCTCAGCCACTTCCTTTGACTCATGAAACTTCTCCAGAGCCTGTCGAACTTCCTCATCTGGGATCTTGCCCTGTCGCTTCTTCTTGTAGTCGTAATCAAGTCGGCGGCCTTCAAGCTTTTTCAGATGGTGCTGAAAAAGTTACAGACATTTCACCCACTTTATTCATGTCTTGCTTTAAATTTAGTTCACTTTATCAAGCAAATAAGTGCACATTACACTTGGTAAAACCTGAAATGTGAAGTATTTATTTAATGAACAACAGCTTGCGTGCCACATACTTGTATTTCTCTGAGTTCCTTGTCATACAGCCCTTGCAGTGGATCAATAAAGTTCTGTTTTACATCGATGTCGAGAGAGTCTTTTACTTCTGCTAATCTCTTCATGGCCTCTCCAACGTCTACTAGCGCTGTGCCTAAACCACGCAGACAAAGTTGTAGCACCATAAAATACAATTAGTTCACGATTCATTGGACAAATTGAAACAAGCAAAGAGCCTACAGAGCCACATATAACTGACAGAAAATAGTTTTTTTAGATATTAAGTAAACCGATTGGCAGCAGTTTATCAATGAGCATTTTGATGAAACCAGACATGTACACACCAGCACCACACCAGCACACTACCAAGCAGGTGATTACACACATCATTGCTTTACTGTACTGAACTAGACAACAAAAAACACATATATTACCAAAGTTAGTGTCTTCTCCGAGTTCCCGCCCGTACTTAGCCATGCACTCTCCCAGTAGCCCCTCGGCTTGAGGATATCCTGGGTTCTTTACCTGACCACGGATCTTAGACATGGTGTTTAACATGGACAGTTTGGCCCGGGAGGCTGCAAATGTGGGAGAAAAAAAAACATACAGTATATAGATGTGTAGATAGATAAAGGTAAATAGGAGATATAAAGGTAAATGATGTGGATACAATGACGCTAGAAGGTTTGACTCTGACCTGGGTTGGGTTGGAGGTACTCTGAGGTTTTGGAGATCACATCTACTACAGCTTTACTGGTTACATCAACTTTCTACAAAAGCACAAGTTTGCAACAGAGACACCAGTGAGAGGGCTAACATCAATACAAACAGGGGAAACAGATTTACTCTAAAGTGTCTGCTACAATGACAACATGGAAACAGATTATAGTGTATTTAGAGATACAACTCAGCAAACAGCAGATTTTTTATTTTATTTAAGTAGACGTTTTGTCTACAACATGTCAGATACCGGTACGTGGAAAAAGATTGTCAACTGTTAGAAAATGTTCCCTTTGTGATGTCTTAAACTTGTTATTTTGTCTGCCAAATGGTTCAAACCTCAAAGATACCAGCAGCACATTAAATATTTACATTTCAGAGGTAGCAGTCTGTGCAGTCGGACATTTTAGTTTGACATTTTTAACAGTATTTGTAGGTTGTCATTGCAGGTAACAGACGCCTTTGAATTAACTTCTTAAGCTTGTATTAAATAGTTTTGAAACAAAACAAAACAAAAATCAGAGCATAAAATAAAGAGTTAAACTACAACTACAGTATTGTGTTAAATATCCCAAATATTCATAAAACATATAAACAGGAGTTTCCTAAGACTTTGACTCACACACTGTCTTACCCGTTCCAAGTCTCTGAAGTCATCGTCTAGTTTGGTTCCTTCTGCTCCACCGACTTTCTCACTTACCATCTACAACAGGGAGACAATGGGAAGGAAAAACATGACTTTCATCTAAGTGAGACAAAATGAAGCGCTTTCTATTTTTGATTTGTTTTGCTTTTTTAAAAAGTTAGAATCACGTAATTTTTTTGAAAAGATTCTGACAGTTTTAACTCAAGGATATTTATCTTGACTGCTAGTACGGTATATTCAACACCATGTTCCGTTTTGTTGTGCCAATCAGTCATTTGTTGCAAATGTTTTCAGACCTTTATATAAAAATGAAAACCAACCACAATGACTACACTCTGTGTTTGAAATTAAGCTTTAATTAAAGGCCAAAATCCTTTTTTAACAATAAAAATCTAAAAGCAGGATGCATCTGAACTGTGTTGCTGTTGTTAAAATGTTAACAACTCTAGTGTTAAAGATAAACTATCTTGCTCCACAGGAGTAACAGAGAGGAAAAATTCAACCCATCAAAGCACTAAATGAGGCAAAGCAAGCCATAAGAACAAGATAAAATGAAAGGCCACACATTCCTTGAAGGAGTGGATATCACCCATTGTCTTTAATAGACGAAGTAATTGTATAAATTGATTTTTGTTTGTATAATATGGAGTAAAGAATTTACTAAAATAATTTTACACAACCTTAGTCTTTTTGGACTACCTGACAATTGTCACAGTTTCAGAAGGTGACCGATGCTACATCAAATCTAGAGGTTGAGACATGATTTCCACAATTTCCTGCATGACTCAAAGCCACTCCTGGTGACAGTCAAGTAGAAACTAGAATAATCCACATCAGTTTGACCTCAGTCTTGAAATTGTTTTATTATATACACAGTTGTTTACTAATCCGTACATGGCTTAATGTATTCTAATGACCAGTAAATTACTAAGTAGTAGCTGACAAACTTTAGACTGAACTGATTTTGGCAACAGTGCTGTATTTTCAGCTCTGAGCAGACCGACCATGACAAAAGGCCTTGGACGATTCAGGTCATAAGTAAAGATGCAGATGAATTGTGCAACATATTCCACATTTAATTTCTCTTCTGTGAGGAGATCCAAGAGTGCAGTTAGTACTAGACTTTATGGTCTTTTTACATTTATGTTCCCTACTCTATGGAAAAGCTAATAAATTTAGTATTGTTGCTGCAGAAAAGAAAAAGATGGAAAACGTATTTTGCCCTTGTCTCTTTGTGTGCGTGTCTGTGTGTTCTTGTGTTTGTTGCCAAAATATTTCATGAAATACCAGACCAATCTTATTGAAACTTGCTGAAATTATTGGACATTCTGATAACTATCGGACACTAAAAACACAAAAAATAGTTAAGTCAGTCAATTCAACAGACATTGACATAAAACTAGTCGTGGTAGTAGCTGAGTCAGTCACAACACATGCTCTGTGTGACATCTCATTGCACATAAATGCCTATAACATTATTTTTAAGATGATTGTAGTTTAAAAATCTGGCAGGAAAGGCAGCATCAATCAAAGATTAGGCTTGCTACACTTTTAGTCTTAGAAGGACGGATATGTTGGCTATTAAACAAAATTGTGTAGGGTCATTAGTTACATGCACACAATAGTCATAAACCCGAGCACAAAAACATCCACAAAAGGTAAGTTTTGGTATAAACAACACAAAGTACTGCAAGAGGAATACATCTGCCAAAAGCAAGTTTTTATCCTCAGCATTATGTATTAAGGACATTATCTCAGAGTCTACATCAAGCTGCTTTTGTAGTCTTTGTTGTCTGAGGCCAAAGCTGCTTTACAAAAGTAGCAACATCAATTACTAGAGAAAACCAGATTATTTATTGTGGGTTATAAGACCCACATAAACAAATACACAGCAGCTACATCGCACACCTCAACTACCAATGAGATTTTGATCTATGGAAGGAGGAGTTTGAAGAACTGAACTAAAACTGGAACAGGAAAACTAGTTAGCATGTGATGTAAAATTACTGGTAAGAGGAGACAAAGCGACACTGTAGCTTGCAATTTAAAAGAAAAAAAAAATGAAGCTGAGACCAAAGCTAAATAAGTTCACAATACGCATTAAGAAGATGTTGCACAACTGAACAGATGTCAAAAAGCCAGTGAGAGCAGACTAGGGCTGTACAATATATTTGCAAGGTACTGTAAAGGGCTGCTCAGACTGAAATAATCAGACTACCGTATTATCCGTATATTTTAAGTATACTATTCATTCATGTTCTGCAAATGGTCTACAACTGTATGGACTATTGTATTGAACTATAGCTGGCCTTGATGTCCACAACTGGTTTACTTCTTCCAGTTATTTAACACTTAACAATGGTGTACCACAAGGCTCAGTCTTAGGACACACCCTCTTTACAATCTACATGGGTAATGTAGGTCAGAGCATCCCTGATGCATCCTTACATTTCTATGCTGATGATACAGTTGTTTATTGTCGAGCTAAAACGGTTAAGATTTTCCAGCTTTTGCAATCAGCTTTTGACATCATCCAGTCAGATTTGTTCTGTCTCAAACTTGTCCTAAACGTTGACAAAACCAAAGGGATGTTATTTTCAAACAGGAAGTCAGTCCCAGCAGTTCTTCCTTCAATTTTATCCTTGAATGGTGCTATTGTGTTTGTCGATTCGCATCTCTCCTTAAAGGTCCACTGACATGATTTTTTTACTATAGTATTCATAAAATTGCTCAATATATATACATATTTTGTCATTTAAATATGTTCGTTTTTGTAAACAAAATGATAAATCACTTTAATTTTGCTTTAAAAGTGATTTTGAACTTCAAGCCGTGTTTAATCATGGGAAATCCGATTACACACGAAGCATCTGTGATGTTACACCAGGCAGAGGGCTCTGGTTTCTTTAATAGCAGACAATTTAAAACCCGACTAATTTAGCAATCTATGTGAAGATTTGAGTTATTTGTCTTCATTTTGGGAAGCAGAAAATAGTTTGGGTGATGGAACAAGAAACAACAGGATCTAATTTAGGTCTGATGCTGTATCAGACTTACCTTCATGTCGAGCTGCTCATACCCGCGCACTGTGACAAGCCCAGAGCTCTGCCCGGTGTTACGTCACAGATGGTGCGTTCGCGTGTGTAATCGGATTTCCCATGATTAAACACGGCTTGAAGTTCAAAATCACTTTTAAAGCAAAATTAAAGTGATTTATCATTTTGTTTGCAAAAACGAACATATTTAAATGATAAAATATATATATTTTTGAGCAATTTTATGAAAATTAAAAAATCACGTCAATGGGGCTTTAAGCTCCACGTGGAAGGAAAACTTGAAAAGGAAACTGAAAGTTAAATTGGGTTTCTTTTTCAGAAATGGATCCTGTCTAACTCTGAATGAAATGCCTTGTAACTGCGACTTTCCTTCCCGCCATTGACTATGGTGACATTAACTACATGAACGCCCCTACAAAGCCCCTTGCAGATGTTGGACACTGTCTATCACGGTGCGCTAAGATTCATAACTGGCTGTAACTATCGTACCCACCATTGCACCCTGTATTCACTGGTTAACTGGTCATCATTAACTTCACGCAGACTTTCTCACTGGTATTTACTCATTTTCATCTTTGAATCACTTCTTGGTCTGTTGCCTTCACACATCTCCTTCTACGGTACATGTCACTGTGCGAGTGCAGCTATGGCATGCGCTCTCAGGGCATGATTACCTGCAGTGTTCCCTCAGTAAGGACTGAACTTGGCAAAAGGGCCTTCTACTCCAATCCTGTTTCCTGGAATATCTTGCAAAAAGATCTGAAGCTCTCGACCTTGACATCTCTAAGTGGCTTCAAACATCTACTGTACGAAGTTCATGGCAAAAACCAAAGCAGACATGTTCCTGTTTTTAGTTTTCTACATCGCTTTACAACCTAGCTGTTTTTGTTTCGTTTTTTAATACAATTTTCTTTCATTTGTTCTTAATTTGTATGCGCTCTTTTTTGATTGTCTATTGTTGTCATCATTCTTTGATAAAAACCAGGTCTCTCTTGTAAAGGAGTCCTCGGGTCACAATGGGATTAACCTGTATAAATAAAGGTTGAATGACTTGCTAACTAACGCCTGCATTCTGTCTCATCACCATCTGGGATCCGGCCAGTGATCATGACGTCATCTGCATGATGTTCATGTGTGTGGCTAAAGATGTCTCAAATCTTGATTTCATATTCTAAAGTCTAGCATCCACTCACAGGCAGTGGGTTGAGTGAGTCTATGGGGGAACAACCTGTTTAATGGACAACAAGGATTCTGACACAAGTATCCTTGTTTTCCAGGTGCAGGAGATAACTACATGTGCCATACTAAACTAAACGTTTCCTCCTTTGTATAAAAACTGAAAACTTAGAAACTATTTGGCCATCATGCATCTCATCACAACTGATTACAGCCTGCTTTGCCCTAAACATGCAAACTTTAGATAAAGAAGATTACCGTACAGTAAGAAACTAAATTGCTGTGGGCAGCTCAGCTTCAAAAACTGCAGCTTTTAATAAAAGTTTATGAATTTTAGATACTGAAATGAACAGAATTATGTACATTCTGATTGCCTAATAAGGTAATTTATACCAAACTTTGATTAAAAAAAGAGGACGATAGACACTTCATTGAAACATCCCAAAGTTCACATGTGCAACACATTTTTGGAGGCTTGATAAAGGCCACTATACAAGCATGGGGTCAAACTGGTCATCTTAAACATTTAACTTTTCCTTTTAAGTTAATGAGCTTGTTGAGATGTGCGAGTTTTGGCAAATAACTATTATAACTAATAACTGGCTGCGATGTTTAATTGGCCTATCATGCTGCATGTGGACATGCTTCACAACAAGTTTAGACTAACATCGAACGATGACTGGCTAAACCTGACAAAATAAATATTTATTTCAAAATTAAAAACTGAGTACAATGATTTCTAACATGACTCACAAAAGTATACCACACTTTTATGAAAGGAAGGATAACATCACATTAAAGGTTCAGTATGTAATTTCTGGAACACACTGGAACTTAAAGTGCGACTAAACCCAAAATTAACTTTTTTCAGCTGATAAACTCCCTAGAATGTGTTTAAAATGTTATCTAGCACTATGGCTGTGTTTATTCTCACATAATTGTGCATATCTGTGTAAATTGGCAATATTTGGCAATATTTGGTCTAAAAATGTGTTTACGGTAGTTCTATGGGTTGAACTGGTGGATTACACCTTAATTTTCTTATTTGTGCAAACGCTCATGTGTGACATGTCTGCTCATGTGTGATGTCACACAGGTGGTTCAAGCAGAGCCAATCCCCTGCAGAGATGAGAAGTGCATACCTTATATGGAAGTGCTGCATTTCACTCCTGACAAGCGGTTTTATTTTTATTTTCATTTTCATTGTTTTAGGCCTTTGGTTTTGGATGGAATGGGTGGAATAGATAAATACATCTACATGTTTATTCTTTGTTGTTGCTTGGTGTATGTTGTTGGCTAGAGGTTTAATTTGTTTTAGGTTGTTGCAGGTGGAGGCGTGAACAAAAGCACAACTCTACCTCCACCCTTCCTTGTCTCTCGACACGCCCATTTTCAGGGAGATTTTGGAAGGAGGAGTTACCGTCTCAACCTGGGTTTAGTCTCACTTTAAGAAAATTTTGAACAGAGACACGTTTCTGGTCCCTCCCCCTCAGAGCCATATATGGCTCTGTTACCCTTGCTCTGCTGAAATTCAAATTCAAGCTCTGTTTTTATTGGCTGATTCAAATTCAAGCTCTGTTTTTATTGGCTGGTTATCGGCGGGTCACTGTGGCTTTTTAGAAATGCTTTTAGAGAAGCAAGGGGACAATAGTTTTTTTCAGAGATTACTTGTCTAAAATCAGTATGTCAGGAGGTAGTGACAGAGTGAAGAAATATGTTAAAAATATATTGTTAGAAAAGTTACATACAGCTCCTTTAATGTTAAAAGTGTGACTGGAAACGCAAAACTTTAAATCAAATAATCTTACTTTACTTCATCATAGTGCATCTCAATTTTTGTTCGACCTGCATCTGTTAATGGATTTTCACTAAGACTAAAACAAAACAATCTGAGGATTATATGACAAACATCATTCCTGTCAACAACTTAAATCCCAAATCAACTTGGCACTGAACTCTATTCTAGACAGGTTGTACTGCATTTTTATTCCAGCATAATCGACGTGTTGGAACAGCGACCTTGCAAAATGTGAGCAAGTCTGAACACTTTACAGCCTCAGCTGGTTTTAAATCTGGGCAGAAAAATTAAAACGAACCGCAAAAATGTATACAACAAATGATAATTCTGTTGCTTTTTTATTTATTTTTATTAGACATTATGTTTAACAGTATGTAATTTAAAACCTCTGTATGGACGTTCATAATAATTTAAGGTAACTGGATGATAAAACTGGACATTTATATGTAATGAAGACTATCAATTTAAAAAATAAGAAAACATAGACATTACCACAAAAACACATTGTTAATATAAAGGCCCGGCATCACTTGATGAAAATCAAAATGTGTCATTTCATCTGAAATGACACATTTCATGGCAGTTTCAGAGAAAGATCATCTTACAATGAAAACAAATAGAGTAATAGCAGAGTTAGTAAAATTTTGAAAATTACGTATACAGTATACCGGTAGTAGCTTTTGAAGCATGTTTTGAGGATGACTCTCAGCTACTACCACACCAAAATTTAACTTGTGTCTTAAACAAATTTTGAGTTGGCTAAGGTGAATTAGCTGCTCAACCTTGAATTGTACTGACACCAAAACTTAATTGGTCGTAGGTGTTCATCCATTGATTACTTTGAGTGTTTCCCTAAAACTAGGGATGCACGATACCGATACCAGTACTGTATCGGGTATCGGTCCGATACCATGTGCGTGTACTCGTACTCGTACTCATAAAAGGGCTCCGATACTACAGGACCCGATACCAGTTTCATTTCATTTCATTGACTATGTAAGAGTTCAAATGTAAAACATTTTATTTTTTTGTACAAGTTTGGACATACTTTACAGATTACCAATAGTAATGTACTTTGTTTATTTATGTTTGAAGTGTCTAATGAAAATAAACAGTTTAAGTTAATTAGAATGATTTTTAAAAATAATTAGTACTTGTATCGGTACTTGGTATCGGCAAGTACTTTAATGTAAGTACTTGTACTTGTACTCGTTTTTTAAAAATCTGGTATTGGTGCATCCCTACCTAAAACATGCTCAGTGGTTCACAAGATATTTTGCTAACAGACAAACATGGCTGACTCCAATAATAATGCTAAAATCTTAAAGATCTTCATATAATGTGTAGCACTCAGAAGCAAGTGTTGCAAATAACTTTTAGCCATATCCACAACTAAGTTTTGCACATTACTGTATCTGCTCAGTTTAGTGTGTTAAGAGCCATTTTTGTGTTTTTGAAGGTCAGTTGCCTGTGGTGGTCATTTTGAAAAGAGTTGGCTCCAAAAAAATTAGTTGTAGAGGTATCCACCTTATACCAAAGGGCTCTAATGTATAAATGATTATAGGCACAACTTCCTGTCAGATACAGGAAGTAGCAGTAAGCATTGGCTAACCATGGTAGGGGAGCACGGACCGTGGTTTATTTGAAAGTAATTTCAGTTTTGCAGATAAAACACTGTTTTTGTTTTGTTCACATTTATTTAACAACCGTAACGTTTACTAAAATAGGCTTGCAGAGTTCAGGTACCTGTTGTGTTGTTCACGGCTGCACAAACAACCAAACCAAACTAAATCAGTGACTACAACAGTGTTTTGAATACGGACCCCACAAAAAAGTGTTCCTGTGAAAAGCAGTAGTTTCCATCACCTACCTACAGATGGGGAATTAAGAAGAATGTGGGTGAAAAATGTGAACTTGAAGAGACGACCCAAAACACTGAGTGTGTGTGCTCATTTCACTTTGTTGACTGACGGCCGACGGAGGAAAACCTGCATCCTACTTTGTGTCTGGACTACAATAAACCACCGGAGACGAGACACCGGATCCTCAGAAGGATTGAAAACAGTGTGACAAGAACATCAGGTATGATTTCAATGTTTGAAAGGCACAGCATTATAGTATTTGTTCGTCTTTGGTATTAAGATTTTCTCTGTAATTAACCCAAGCTCAGTGATGGAGGACTTCAAGGCTTTGGCTGGGCTCTATGTCTGATTTAAGGTACCAGTAAATAAGATTGTGTCCCACTTCTTTTAACAAAACATTATAGACTTTATTACTGTGTAGATACTGATACACCTCAGAGCTTTTCATGTTGTTCACCACTTCACCATCGGAAGAACTGGGTCAATGAAACAGCCAAATATGCTGGTAGATGTAATCTGCAGCCACTTTATAGTAGGCAGCATATGATTATATTGTCCTGTTTGAGCTCTGACAGGTGGTATTCCTACATTAAATCCACAATGCTTGGACAAACTACATTATCTTGTACTTGAGCATGCATTAGGATATTATCTTGTACTGTTCGCACATAAACAAATGTCAATTTCGCTCTGTGCCAGAAGTTGCACCCATAATTCACGCAAGGCAGCATGGGGCCTAGGAAGAAGGTGGATATCCAATGATTATTTTCTGAAAGTTTCATTAAAGGGGACCACATATTCAAAATTCACTTTTTAATGGTTTTTTTTTACTCAACTTTGGGTATTTACTTCATAAAAAAACAGTCCTAAGGCCAAAAAAATGCACCAAGTGGTTTATTTACTCTAAGTCGATTTATTTTTCAGGGATAAAAACGTCTCGATTGCACTCCAAGTGGTTTATTTACTCTAAGTCGATTTATTTTTCAGGGATAAAAACGTCTCGATTGCACTTCCTGCGGTTTGTGGCGTCACAAACCGTAGCCACAACCCACAGCCACAACCCATCCCAACCTTTGTCCCGCCCCCGTAACCTAGCAACCCCTGGTGATGCTCCACCCACGCGGTTCCTGAGTTCATCTCAGCCTGCACACTAGGTGGCGGTATGCACCTAACAGTTGTTTGCGATCCGCCATAAATCAAATGGAGAAGAAGAAGAATAGTTCATCTCAGCAGAATGGCTCCTAAAGTTAAATGTTGCGTTGTTGGCTGCATTACACAACATGTGTCGATACACACTCTTCCAGTCTCAGAGAGCAGAGATGCGTGGCTTAATTTTATTTTTAATGGCAATGTCCCGGCGACATTACCGAAGAAGGATTACACTTCTTATATGATGAAGGACTACTTTTGCACAACTGTCAGTTTGGTTGAGCGGTTACGACACTTGACCGCCACGCAGGAGAGCGGAGATCGCATCCCGTACACATCTTTTTTTGTGGTCATCTTCTCCAATCTGGACTTTTTTATATTATGTCTTCAATTTAATTAAATTAGGCTTTTCTGAGTTGTTTTTTGTTCAGAGTGAGTAGATAACCAAAAGGACGTACCTCAGAGTCTGGCCTCAGACTCCGCAGGTAGCTCTTCAGGTCACCGTGAGTCATCAGCTCCATCACGACCAGAGTGGGCTGACCTTTGGATACGACCCCCAACAGACGCACCTGCAAAAAGAGCAAAAACAGACACCATGTTAAAATAATACGCAGCTGCCGTGGACAAATCTTGAAAATGGTGTTAGGAGAGATTTCAGTCTCAAAGTATGGTGGGGATCACTCTCAGCTACAACCACATCACTTGTTAGCTTGATACCTAAAAAAAAAAGTCATGTTTTGTGTTTGCAAAGGTCGATTAGCTGAAGTAGCCAGCCTAAATTGTCTATAATAATAATAATAATAATAATAATAATAATAATAATAATAATAATAATCTTTATTTGTATAGCACCTTCCTACAATGCCTTGCATTGACCAAGGTGCTTAACAGGATATAAAATATAAAATCAGGTACCGGTACAATAAATCAGTGAAAATAAAAACAGCAGCAATAAAAGGAGGCAGTGGAAATAAAAAATGCTAAATACTAAAATACCAAAAGTAATAAAAGTTACAGATTGAAAGCTTTTTTAAACAAGTGGGTCTTTAGTCTGGTTTTGTACTGAGTCAGATCAGAGGTGGCACGCAGCTCAAAGGGTCTAAAAGTAAATCAGTTTTCTAAAGATTTCATTCAAATCTGACAAGTGGCCCATTAAATATTTTGCCAACAGCTTGCTGCAATAGTTATTTTAAGGTTTTAAACAGAGCTTGCATGATCTGTTTTAGTATTTAAATGTATTAGGAGGACTCTCGGCTACTAACACGCCAAATTTAAACTCAGTGTGCACAAAATTTTACTTTAAATATTTAAAAATGAAAATTTTCTCTAAAGTTTAGCCTATAAGGTGAATTTATTTCCAATTAAATTAGTTGAAATTTCTAGTAAATTAGACCAAGGCGCAGTAAAAAAAAAAAAAAAGTATTTCTTGGAACCTTGTCACCAAAGCTTAACCACACAATTATTGTTTCATTTTTAATCTGCGGGCACAAATAAATAGGTTCGTGAAAATTACCTCGTGTCAAAACAAGTAAATTGCTCCACTCAGTAGCTTTTCAAATGTGTTACAAATAAAACTTTAGTAACAGCTGCTTACTAATCTGGCACATGAATAAATCACCGCTCCAAAAATATTGATTCTCCCCTCTTCCCACAGTGAACAACCATCTCAGCATGGGTCTGTGCAGCCGACAGGACAACATGTGGCATTTTAATTGGTGCTTAGTAGGTCATGTAATGAAACCGACATGGCAGCCACGATCCCTCGCCGAGTGTGAACCTTTGTTTTGGAGTCCAACTGTGTCAATATGGCCGCTTCAACACAACAAGCAAGTCATGATAGTCTGAGTCACTCGCTGCTTTCAGAAACAACAAGAAGAAGCTGTAATAGCCTGCATGGAGATCGGCCTCAGCGTGTTGGAGGTTAGAACTGAAGCAGGATTTCATGTTTAAAAAGAGTCATTCGTACCACGTGGTGACAGCTGAAGGCCTTCATGACCGAAGCTTCGTTGAGAAATTCAATTCTCTCTCGCAGGCTGGCCGATTCGTTGACCGTCTTGACGGCGACGCGAGCCTCTGGTTCTCCTTTGATGATGTCTTGAGCGATACCTTCGTACACCATGCCGAAGGAGCCCTGACCAAGCTCTTTGAGCAGCGTGATCTTCTCCCGCAGCACCTCCCACTCATCAGGAACATACACTGCACAAAACACACACAAAAACTTAGAATCTGCCACCTACAAATAACACGGCTTTTATTTTAATTATCCAAGTCTCGGCAAGTTAACAGGTAAATGCAACAAAAGGTGTCAAATGTAAATAAAAACAGAACTCAGTGGTTTGCAAATCTGATACACACAGTTTACTAACAATGGAACATAGTAACCATATTAAATGTTTAAACAAAACAAATTGAGAAATGTTTTGCAGCAACAAATGTCTAAATAGATGAGACAGGGCCATCACAAGCTGTAAAAGTACCGTATTTTCTGGAATATAGGTCGCACCTGAATATAGGTCGCATTGTCCAATTATTGCCAAAGAATTGGAAAAATCCATATATAGGTCACACCTATGTCAAAATGTGGACCGTGTTTAGCTCTGCTGCAAATGTCTCTTCCACAGGAGCGCACAGCAAGGCTTTTAAGAAGATTAACACTTAAAAACAATTGTTTGTTTGATAAAATTTTTTGCAAATATGAGTCTGAGCTGAACTTTTCTTAAATAAATGAATAATTTTAGCAGGATAAACACCTAAAAAATATATATTTGTTAGCTGACATTATTGTAAGAGTGTGTGTCTCAGTTTAATTTTTGTTAATAAATGATTACAAATCAGCTTATATTATAAAAAGCCATAAATAGGTTGCACCTGAATGTAGGTCGCAGGGCATGCAAAAATGATAAAAAGCCGTGACCTATATTCTGGAAAATACGGTAAGTAGTACAAACAAGAAACAGACGGAGGAGCATTTTGCAACTAAAAACAAACGGCAACAGGTCAGTAGGAGGACTCAGTATAAAAATAGCATTTTGAGAGACTGGAAACTTGGGAAGACTTCTTCAACCAGTCAAACAGGTTGAATAATCTGGAGAAACTCCTGTGGTCAAATAACAAGGATGGAAGTTAAGACTGGACACCTGTGATCACTGGGCCCTCAGGTGAAACCGTTTTTAAAACAGGTCCAATTCTTATCTAGACATGACTGCATGGGCTCATCCCAAATCATTGTCTGTAAACACAGCTAACTGTATCCACAAATGTTGGTTAGATAGGGTTCTCACAAGCAAAAAGAAAAAGCCAAATAAACACCACCCAGACCCAGAAACGCTGCCATCTTCTCTGTGCCAAAGCTTTTACAAATGCACTCAAGCAAAGCGGAAAATGTTATTTTTAGTAAAATCATGAACATGTCCTCTCTTCTAAAGAGGAGAGGAACCATCTAGCTTGTTATCAGCGCACAGTTAAAAACCCTGCCTCTCTGATGGTATGGAGGTGCATTTCTGTCGATGGGATAGGCCTCTGACACATCTGGAATGGTAACATCAATGCAGAAAAGTATATAGCAGTGCATATGCTCCCATTCAGACAATGATTCTTCAGAGAGCATCTAGCAAGACAATACTAGACTACATAAACATCATGTCTTTGCAGTAGAAGAGTCCTTGTGCTGAACTGACCCTGCCTGCAGTCTAGACGGCTCACTAACTGAAAGCAGCTGGCACCTCGTGAAATGAAAAAAAAAAAAAAAAACGAGCAAGGAAAACTCAGAGCTGTTCCATAGTGAATAAAATATTGGATTATGAGATTTGCAAAACGTTTCATTCTGGTTGTATTTACATTTTACACAACATCCCAACTTTTTCAGAACTGGGGTTGTACACAGAAAGCAAGCTCGTCAACGCACTGTTATTGTGATTTCTATAAGAATATTTTCCTTACTGTCGCTGGCGCTGAAGTATTCAGGGTTTGGTGAGGTGATGAGATCTCCAAGCGGGCCTTCTGTTTGCCTGCAACACAACCACAAAATAACTCAGATGCCGCAAACTAACCAAAGACAAAGGTTATCCAGCGTGGCATTGATCCATTAATCTTCTGTATGCTTCTAAAAACGGCTGGACTCACAGTATTCAGACTGGACGCGTAACTCACCTCTTCCTGATGATGTAAAACACACCACCTGCTACAAACAGCAGCAGGATGAGGCAGATGACCGGACCCATCACAATCCAAACTAAACCTGGATCAGCTGCAGTAAAAAAATAATAATAAACAGATGGTTATTTCAGGTAAACCAGCTTTAATATGGAAAAAAAAAACTTAAATAGCTTTGATACAAAGTGGACAGCTTTGAGGGAAATGAGTCAGTAGTCTTACAGCTGGGCATGAAGAAATGCGTTGTTTCAGTAAAAGAGCCATTTCCTGCCAAGGAGGTAGCCCGGACCCTCACGCTGTAGTTTCCAGGGTGAACGAGGTGAAGCTTCATCCCATTTGTCTTGAGATAGGCTGGTCGAGACACACAAGCTGTGTGGTCCTGGACAAAACGACAACAATATTGTTCAGCTTCAGTGATAAAAAGATGGAGGGGTAGGGGGGGACACGCATTCTGTGATGTTGGATCAAGCTGTTCACACAACAAGGAAAAACAATAGTTTAACCAACGAGAATTTTAACTATCAAAACATAAAATAATTAGAATGTAAAAAAAGGAGTGAGAAGGTTAGGCTTGTGTGTACTGATCATCACAATGTTAGATAATAGTATCACATTACACTCCAACACTGTGTGACCCCAACTAAGACCCAGATTCAAAATAAAAATAATAATAATTTTTTAATTCCTTGGGGTTATTCCTGCAAAACAAACAGCTACAGATTAAAGTGCTGCATTTTAATAACACGTGCAGAGTTAGATCCAGTGACCAAACCACCAAAGAAAATGAGTATTTCTGCCTCAAACGTTCAGCTGACATCAACTCTGTACACCTGTGACACCTCAAACTACAGGGAAAGTGTGTAGAACTAGTTACTAGTACTTAAACTACTGTAGTATTAAAATAGAACTTTTCAATGTACAATCACTATCCAACAATCTTTAAAAAACACTATCCACCTTTCTGATCTTATTTGATATTATTATTTAATTTTACTTGATTTTATCACTTGTTTTATTTTATTCTTTGATCTTTGTTGCACTTTGTAGCACTTTAAGATTTTTATTAATGAAAAGTGCGTTATAAACTGAATTCATTATTATTATTATTATTATTATTATTAGAAAGTACAAACCTCAAAGAAAGCCTATAACCTACAATAAAAAGACTGTACACTACTATTCTGGTGCAAAAGGAAGAAAACTGATTTGATAGAACAAATACCGGTAGTTGATGTTTTGAATAAAGGCCCCAGTATAGCTCTGCGTTCGGCCGAACGCCGCTCTACGCGCGCGTGCTGTGCGCAGGCAGTTCACAGTATAGCTCTGCGTTCGTTCTCGCGTTAATGCTCGCGTTTTCGCTCCAAATACTTGACGTCATTTGAGCAGCAGCAGGGCGGAGCGTTTACCTATGGGACAAATTGAGGTCGCTGATTGGTCATTTGCTGACACGCCTACTGAATTGATTGACAGGTCGGGTGGGGGAAAAAAGACACGAGCTGCAGCCGCAGCCACAGCGGTGTTCTGTGTTTATATGTTAATAAAAAAGTTCTAAAAAATAAAATAAGAACAGGGAGCACTGGTCCAGCACACCAGGAAATCTGCAGAACCTCGCGCAGCCACGTTGGACCCGAGTTTAATTCGCTCGTGACAAATTCATTAATTTCTCATCATTTCAGTCATGGAGTCAGCGGAGGAGGAAGCGATCACTTGACTTTTGGCTAAAACAAACAAAAGAAAAGGCCAGATCAGGGATGAAGAAGGGGAATTTAATATATTTGTGTCACATACAAAACAGTCCGGCGCCGGGCAGTTTATTGTGAGACAATGCGCTTGCGTTTATGGTCGTAAAATTTGAGCTTGGCAGGTTCGTGCCCGCGCTCAAACGCTTGTGCCTCTGCGTTCGAACGGCGTCGAGCGGCGTTCGGCCAAACGCAGAGCTATACTGGGGCCTTAAGCCATTGATTTCTAATCATTTCTGTATTCAAGGCATATTGTACAAGTTACAGCTACAGCAGCTAAATATCAATACACACAAAAAAAACTGCTGAACAAGGTTTTAATATTCATGACTTGGACCTGGAAGGTTAATAAAAGAAAAAACTCAAAAAGTCTTTTTGAGTTTTGCTGCACGTCAGAACAAGTCTAATACATTTTTTTTTCTTCTTTCGGCTTTTTCCCTGCGTTAGGGGTCACCACAGCGATCTAGTCGCACAAAGATTTGGCAGTTGTTTTTACGCCGGATGCCCTTCCTGACACAACCACAGACCACCGAGCAGCCACAGCCCTCTGTGTTGAGCAGAGAGCTGACATCTAGGTTTCCCGGGGGAGCAGATGGTGTGGGTTAAGGGCCTTGCTCAAGGGCCCAGAGTGGGGCAGATGAGGGTGGAGGCAGGTGTAACCGCTTCACTTATCCCACCCACATCTTTGATGTTGTCAGTACCGGGGCTTGAACCGGCGATCTTCCGATCACAAGCGCACCTTCTTAACCTCTGCGCCACCACTCCCACACAAGTCTAATACATAAAACCTCCAAAATGCTCCAAACGATGTTTTAAATGAAACTAAATTTATATATTTGGGCTGTAGGGGGTGTGTGTGTGTGTGTGTAAGAGATTGAAGGGTTTTCAGTGCAGTGCAGCAAAGCTGTCGCCTCCGATGCGACTATTGTCACCACTGCATTGGAGCCTTCCTTCCAGCTTCTGTCACCATGGCAACAGAGCTGCTGCTGGCTCCTAAGGTCAGGCGGTGCAGCAATGAATAGCAATGAGAGAGGAATTCACACATTTACAGAGAGTAAACAACAACAGAAAGTGTGCACAAAGACAATAGACGTGCACACGCACACAAAGATGTGAGCACACAGAAATAGCGGGGGAGGTTGACAGTATACACAGTAAATAACATTTTCAACCATCCGCTCCGCAGGTGATTTCAGATCAACCTCTCTACGTTTGTCATCTTTAATAATGATTATGTTCTTCTTTTACGTCCTTTTGCCTCCATCACCTGTGTCCCAAATTTTATTTTCCATACATTTTACTATCCCTTGTACATCTTTGTTTGTTTGTTTGTTTGTTTATATTTACCTCTGCGTCTCCGACCTTCTTGTAGAAGACCTCATAAAGGATAATCAGGCCATTAGGAGAGGGTGGTGCGTTCCACTTAATTAATATGGAGGGATTCTCACCGGTCAGAACCTCGTGGGTCACAGGGCCGGGGATATTGTCTGCTTTTACTG